>ML869780.1:0-10696 GCA_009831015.1 Picea engelmannii | reverse complement strand
TGCTGAGAAAGACGCTGTCCCAAATCTGAGTTTGAGGGGATATCAAGTAATTGACGCTGCAAAGGCAGAGCTTGAAAACCAATGCCCCGGTTTAGTGTCTTGTGCCGATATTATTGCACTAGTTACCAGAGATGCAATTGATACGGTAATTAATTCACTGCAATACTAGACATAATAATCTGATCAATCTTTCAGTCAAATGTAACATTCTGATGATGATTCTTAATTGACTAATGGCAGCTTGGAGGGCCGCGGTGGAGAGTTCCCACAGGACGGAGGGATGGTGTTGTATCGATCTTGAAGGAGGCATTGACAAACCTTCCTCCGCCTTTTGCAAACTTGGAGCGGCTGAAGTCCTCTTTCGCGAGCAAAGGTTTAAATGTGAAAGACCTGGTTGTGCTCTCTGGTGCACACACTATCGGCACTTCCCATTGCCCCGTTTTCAGTAACAGAATATACAACTTCACCGCAAAGGAAGACGTGGATCCATCGCTGGATAAATCATATGCCCAACAGCTGAAAAGAAAGTGCAAGCCGGGAGAGAGTGGGAACAAAATAGTGGAGATGGACCCTGGAAGCTTCAGAACATTTGACAACAATTACTACGTGAACTTGAAGAAGAGAAGAGGACTCTTTGGATCGGATGCTGCGCTCCTCACTGATGCAACTACAATGGCTCTCGTAAACTCGGCAGCAATGGACTCAACTACGACCGGTTGGTTCTTCTTTGAGTTTGCAAGATCGATGGAGAAGATGGGTACGATTGGCGTGCTTACTGGAAATGAAGGCCAGATCAGGCGACACTGCGCTCTTGTCAACTGAACTACTATCAACACACGAGTGCCCAATATTCTTTCATTTTTTCATTTGTTTAGTATATAATCAATTATTTCTTTTGTTGGAGGCATCTTGTTTGCTAAAATAAAATTGATGTTGTTCCACTTGGTGACGATGGAATAAATGTGTGAAAGAAACGATGCATATATATGTTTTTGACTGTAACGACGGATAGATATGCTAAACCACATTATTAAACCAGTTCTGCTAAACCACATTATAAAAGTGGTGGACTGTAATGACTGATAGATATTAAATCAGTAGCACATTATAAAAGTGGTTGACTGTAATAACTGATAGATAAAGTGGTTGACTGTAATGAGATATTAAATCAATAGCACATTATAAAAGTGGTTGACTGTGATGACTGATAAATATTAAATCAGTAGTATATTATAAAAGTGGTTGACTGTAATGATTATAGATATTAAATCAGTTTTGTACCATCACAGTGGTTGGTATAAGTCCATCACAGTGGTTGATATAAGTCGATAGGTTAGAGATAATTTGGGAAAGTGGAAAAATCGTTCACATATAATGCAAAGCAAATATGGGAATCACAGTGGTTGATATAAGTCCATAGGTCAGAGATAATTTGGAAAAGTTATAACATATAATGCAAAGCAAACATGAGGAGTCACAATGGTTAATATAAGTAGATAGATCAGAGATAATTTGGGAAAATGGAAAAGTCATCCACATATAATGCAAAGCAAACATGAGTAATCATAGTGGTTGATATAAGTCGATAGGTCATAGATAATTTGGAAAAGTGGAATAATGCAAATCAAACATGAGTAATCACAGTAGTTGATATAAGTCGATAGGTAAGAAATAATTTGGGAAAGTGGAAAAGTCATCAACATATAATGCAAAGCAAACATGAGTAATCACAATGGTTGATATAAGTCTATAGGTCATAAATAATTTGGAAAAGTGGAAAAGTCATCAACATATAATGCAAAGCAAACATGGGATAAGTAAAACTTATCGTTGTGTTATCATTTTTTCCGTAAATCTAGTCGGGTCTAAGAAAGTTTAGTTCAAAATAGGTTGTTTGCGGCCACGGAAAGCAACAGTGGACGGGATAAAACTCTTTTCCTTTTGATTTATCAAAAGGAGTTGTAGCACAATTTAATTGGTTGTGCTAGTTATACATTCAGTGTGCAATTTAATTGCTCCAATGTTGTGCAGGTTGGTAAGCAATTTAAATTGTCATTTATATAGACTTCTGGAATTGATAAAGTTGTAGGGCAATATTGGCCATTTCAAATATAAATCAAACAAACCTCGTTGTTGTTAGTGTAAAACAAAAAAACAAGTAGATGCAGTCCGTTCTTCTTTTGCTGATCTTACTAGTTTGGATATCAGAAAAGCAAAAAAGAAAACATGTTTAAAAAAGACAAAATGCTGGGATACGGCATTGGCAACCCTAACCAAAAAAGGCAAAACAGTGAAAAAAGAGGCGGCCAAACAACCCTAACCCTAAAAGGCAAAACAGTGAAAAAGGGGCTGCCAAAACAAAACAATGACAACCCTAACGTTGCCTTGTATAAGCCGCCCAACTTAACTGTGCATCCCGGCAAAAACATGAACTCTGTGGCATGCATGGATAGATGTGCTTTCATGGGCCTTCGCAAGGCATTGAGCCATTGATGTTCTACGGGAGTCATTAGGTAAAGGGATTTATTCGACAGACTTGATCCAGGTATCAAGGCAAGCTTAATTAAAGGTGGGGTCAGTCACGGGCAAAAGCTCTGAGTTTACGTGTATGTGAAGCTGCGAGGCTAAATGAATCCAGACGCACCTATGGGCATTTCAAGTCGTAAACCAGACCTTTGTCTAGCAGCTGTATTTGCCACCAACAAACTTAGATATTACATGCTTCACCATGAGACAACCAGCTTAATCCTTCGGTCGGGCTTTCTTTCTTATTTCACGGGCAGGAACTCAAATGAAAAATATCAGTACAATGCTAGTCTCATTGTTAGTCCATTATTAGGACCAAAAGAAAGGAGATTTCACTTATCTGCCAATTTGTTAGTCCAACATTAGGACCAAAAGAAAGGAGATTTCACTCATCTGCCGATTTTGCTATCACATGACATAATTTTTCACAGAAGTGTCTTCCTTAACTAAGGAGAAAGAAGAAACCGTAGAAGAAGAGAAAAGTACAGGCAAAGTCCTTACCCGCATCGCGTAATCCTTGTGGAATACTCTGTTCATTCTGAGCCTCCGTTTGAAGAGGATCACTGTCCAAGCTAATCTTGTCCGAGCCAGTTTGTCAGTTCGGGTATGTGTTGTTAGAGATAATGCTCACATTAATGCTGTGTGCTAAGTTTGGAATTTGACTTTGAGGTTTTGTAGGAGACTGTTGAGATATTCTCTCAACCCAAATCTCCAAGATTAGAATTAGTTGCATCTCACTCCAACTATATATCCAACTATATATATTTGTTATATTTTGATGTTGATAATAATAAAAACTATTATTTTGTGTGTAAATCCTGTGCAATGAATGCTATTCCAAATTTCAATTTGGTATTAGAGAATGTGAGAGATGTATGTTCTAATCTGTTGTACATATGTAGAAATAGCTTAGAATAGTTGTGTGAAGAGTGTTCTGGTTCTGTGACTGTGTGGGCTGGTTTGATGAAAAACCTGTTGCTGTGAGTTTCCATATATATATTTGAGTGTGTTAATTCAGCTGCCTGTAAGAGAGCCGCAATCACTTTTATGAATGAAATCGCTGCCCATGTGAGCCATTGGTGGAAAGATGACATCGTGGAGATGATACATCAATTCACCGGCAACAAATTTAAGAGCCATCGTCTCGTTGCTGATATATCTAGATGATGAATGAGTCTATTCCAACATCGTGTGGCCCATCGCTTATTAGTTTGGAAGCAACAATAAAAATTAAAAATCATGCGTTCGATTTTTTATGAGATGGAATTGGAGTAGTCCCAGATTCAAATTCAAATTCAACTAGAGTAATTGGATCATTGGTGGTCAATCTTCATTTCTTTCATCATCAACATCATCGAAATTGGCAACAACGGGTACAAGTGAATTTGCATTTTTCTTCATTTTTAATTGAAACAAAAATGCAATTCTTTATATGAGTCCAACTTGGAAAACAATTGTCGCAGTGGTACTTCTTCTTATACCTTCCTAAGTCCAGTTTGACTCAATGGGACAACAATAGCAACAATGATGCAAAATTTGTGTTGGAGGGACGTGAAGATGATCCACAAATTTATTTGTTGATGGCTAGATCCACTAATTTATTTGTTGATGGCTACTGGATCTCGTAGACTTCAGATTTATTGTGTGGCCTGATGTGTATTAGCCTTATATTTATTTTGTTTGTAAATTATATTATAGAAGAACCAATTATTGAATAGACTAATATAATTTAAATTGGTGGTTCACCACGGCTTGAGAACAAATTGTTAATTTAATTATGTCTAAGTTTGTTCTATACTGATGTGACGTGTTGTGCTCAGGGAGCATTAGTTACAAGTTATTTTTATGAGGTCAAGTCGTGAAACTGACTATTGAAGAAATTCAGTATATAGATCATTCTCCTATATAACTGTTGAAATTTTCTCTTTGGGGGAATTCAACAGATGAAAGTGTATCTATATGATGGTTCAGTATCAAGATTGTCCTTCGGGAAGTCGAGAAGCGTCGGTTGTACAAAGAACGTCAAAGATGGTCGGAAGAAGTTTTATCTGTGTTGTATGAAGTGGTAGCTCGAAGATGATGGGAGAAAAAAAGTGTGTCTATGAAGTTCAGATATGGGTGTAGGAACTGATGAGGACTATTGAGACAAAGTGTTGTAACATTTTCTGTTATGTAATTTGTGAAGTTTTGTAATGTGGGCATTAAGGGGGGGTGTTAGAGATAATGCCTCATTAATGATGCATACTAGAGTTTAGGGATTGGATTGGGTTTATTGGAGGATGTTGAGAGATTCTCTCAACCTCTCCCTCCAAGAGTGGAATATGTTGGATCTCACTCCAACTATATATACCTGATGTATTTCTGTTTATTGTGAGGAATACAAACTATTATTGTGTGATAATCATGTGCACTCCAATTTCCAAATGTAAGCATTATAGGAGGGTGTTAGAGATAATGCTCACATTAATGTCGTGTGCTAAGTTTGGGGATTGGTTTTGAGGTTTTGTAGGAAACTGTTGAGATATTCTCTCAACCTAAGTCTTCAAGATTAGAATTAGTTGGATCTCACTCCAACTATATATATATGCTATATCTTGATGTTGTTGATAATAATAAAAACTATTATTTTGTGTGTGAATCCTATGCAATGAATGCTCTCCCAAATTTCAATTTGTGTTGTATGAGATCTAATCCCATCTCGTCCAACTTACCTAAAGCATCCCTTATGGATTTAAACCAATCACTTAGTTGTATATTATCCTAATTGTAATCCTAATGCCAAAACAATTAATACAAAACTGGCTTACCAAAAAATTTCGCAAAGCATAAATAGACCTAATGCCAAAACAATTAAAAAAAAATTGGTTTACCAAAAAAGTGTCGCAAAACATAAACAAACCTCATGGAAGCGGTTCCTCCACCTTCACGGAGGATGGCGTTCTATTCCACTTGCTTCTAGCTTAGAGCCTCTCGGATTATGTCGGTGGGGTCGACGGTGCGTGCAATGTACTCTGTGCGACGCAGTTTCAAATAATACGCACCAAACATGCTACTCGACAGAGTTCTCAAGACTGTTGTGCAGTTCACAATACTGCACAGTTTGTTGCGCGCTGTGAATACACACACTTAATGAAATGATTTATGAATGCAGAATAACACAATACTTTACTTAGCATATAAACTCATAAATAAGACAAAAACTTGTTAATACACAAATTACTTTATATTAATGAACTTTGGCGCAGTGCACGCGATTACATAATAAAATACTAAAATGAGCTTCAACTCCAATGACTTCACAGACACAGAGCCTATATTCAGACTTCTTACACTCCTCAGTTGTTGCTGGTTCTCGGTTGTTCTCTCTACCTCTATTTTCTACTATGCTGCATCTATTGCATTATCTACATCATCTATTGACTAAACAACTCGGAATTATATAAACTCCAATTGTGACTTCCTACAAAAGATAAGATTGACTCAACATTAAATACTACTATTAATTTGACTGACTCTTCAACCACTTAATTAAACCTGAGAAGATAGAGATGGGCTCCATTTATAACTTCCTGCTTGTCGACTAACTTTTGAGTAAATGTGTGAATTTGCACTTGCATTATGTCATATTGTCTGACAGACAATTCAACTACTGATAGATTGACTGACAGACAAATTGGCGGAAATGTAAAGATCTCACTGAATTGTAATCGCAATTTCCAGCACTCCCCCTTAATTATAATTAGGTGGGATTACAAACGAAAATTACATCAAAATTTGAGTTTTTCATTTTACTGTCACTCATTTGTTACTGCACGGACTCCCAGACTACTGTGTAGATGTTGAAATGCATCTCTTGCTAAATCCTTTGTAAAAATGTCCGCGACTTGTTCTTTTGACCTGCAAAAATCTAAACAGATCTCTCTGTTATTCACCAATTCTCTGATGAAATGATACCTTGTATCAATGTGCTTGGTTTTCTTGTGAAACACATGATTCTTTGATAACATGATGGTTGAATTATTGTCACATAATACTATTGTTGGTTCCTGCAACAAATCTTTTAACATTCTTCTCATCCAAATTGCTTGACAAGTTGCGCTTGTAGCTGCGACGTACTCTGCCTCTGCTGAAGAAAGAGTCGCTATGGGTTGCTTCCTTCATGCCCATGATACCATTCTTGTTCCAAAATGAAACGTGTACCCAAAGGTACTTTTTCTATCATCTATGTTGCCTCCACAATCACTGCCAGTGTAACCAATGAGTTTGAAATCTTCTGAAGTGTAGTACATGATGTCAAAATATTTTGTTCCATTCACATATCTCAGGATTCTCTTTCATGCCTTCCAATGTGATTCTTTTGGAGTTTCCATGAACCTTGAAATTAGGCTCACTCCATACATAATATCAGGTCTTATCACTTTGAGATACATAAGACTGCCTACCAGTCTTTTAAACAGTGTGGGATCCACCTTCGATCCTTTATCTTCCTTGATTAACTTCAATCATGTTACGACAGGTGCTAGTGCTTCTTTTGAATTCATCATATTGAATCTTTTCAATATTTCATGTGCATACTTGGACTGTGAGATAAATATACCAATTTTGGATTGGTGAACTTTTATTCCCAAAAAATATCTCATAAACCCTAAATCGGTGATTTCAAATTCATCCTTCATGACTGACTTGAATTATTCTATGTCAAAGTCACCTGTAAATATCAAATCATTCACATAAAGAAAAACAATTAACATATTACCTTGCTGATTTGATTTGATGTACAATGTTGGCTCATTTTCACTTCTATGAAATCCATTATGTGTGAGATAAGAATCTATGCAACTGTACCAAGCTCTCAGAGCTTGTTTTTGCCCATACAATGCTTTCTTCAATCTGTACACTTTATCTTCTTTTCTTGGAACCTCATAATTTTGTGGTTGTTCCACATATACTTCTTCTTCTAAGCTTCCATTCAAAAATAATGAATTTACATCCATCTGATAAACTAACCATTTGTACTGCGCGACAATTGATAACATGGTTCTTACTGTGTCCATGCACGCAACTGGTGCAAATGTTTCACTGAAATCAATTCCAGGTTGCCATGTAAAGCCTCTTGCAACTAACCTTGCCTTGTACTTATGTACTTTTCCTTCTGCATCTTTCTTGGTTTTATAAATCCACTTCACACTTATAACATCTTTGTCTTCAGGTACATCTACGAATTTCCATGTTTGATTGTTCTATATGCATCTGATTTCTTCATCCATGGCTTGTGCCCATACATCCTATTTGACTACTTCTTCAAAGGTTAATGGATCATCTATTTGTGAAAACAGAGAAAAAATAGAAAATAAATTTGTTGCATATTCATTATAGATGTCACATACTTCTTGTCTTTATTGGTAAGAAACTTGCTAATGTTGGATATGGAGATGTAGAACTGCTCGGACTACTCGTTGGTGTTTGTTGCGCTCTAGGTGTAGACTGCACACTTGTTGTTCTTACTAGAGTATTATGTGTGGTGACTTGCTTCGCAGTGCCAGGTGTAGAAGGGACTGTGCACTGACTTATACATGGTGTTTGAACCACTTCATATTCTGTGTCATCATGCACCATTGCATCAATAATTTTGATCGTCTTTGCTATGGTTCCATCCCATGCTTCATTCTCCATGAACTGAACGTCGCGGTTGATTATGACTTTTCTTACGATAGGGTCATACATCTTGTATCCTTTTGTTTCTTCAGAATACCCAACAAATATATGTTTATGTCCTTTTCTGTCCATCTTCCTTCTCAACTCATCTGGAACATGTGCATATGCGACGCAACCAAAAAAATTTAAGTGCGCCACATTATGCTTTGATTCTGTCCAGGATTCTTGAGGAACTATGTTCTTCACACTCTTTGTTGGACATCTGTTAAAGATGTATACTGCAATTGCTACTGCATCATCCCAATACTCATTTGACAAATGTTTGGATGCCAACATACTATGCGTCATTTCCATGATGGTTATGTTCTTTCTTTCTGCGACACCATTTTGTTGTGGTGTGTATCACATGGTAAATTGCTTGTAGATGCCATGAACTTTACAAAAGTTTTGAAATTCTCTTGACATGTATTCTCCTCCTCTGTTAGTTCTTAGACACTTGATGTAATAACCACTCCCCTTCTCCGCAAGTGATTTAAACTGCTGAAAACAACCCAATGCATCAAATTTATGCTTTAAGAAATAAATCCATGTCTTTCTTGAGAAATCATCAATCAATGTTAGAAAATAAGTAAAGCCTCCTATGGATGTTGTTTGCATTGGTCCACAAATGTCTGAATGTACAATTTCCAGTGGAACTTTTTCTCTGTAAGACTTTCTAGCTGTAAATGATTCTCTGTGCTACTTACCAAATATGCAACCTTCACATATCCTTTCTGGTTTTTCAATCAATGACAAACCTTTTACCATATCTTTTGTGTGTAGCAACTTTATACCTCCAAATTTCAAATGTCCAAATCTGAAATGCCATAACTAAGAATCATCTTGCATTTTAGATTGGAATGTTGCCTCCATCTCTGCTCCATTTTCTCCTTTCTTGATACTTCACACACTATTTTCTTCATTGGAACCGCGTGCACTTTCTGTTATAAATGCAGTGTCTAACTGCGCACTTTTTCCTTTATCAACAACTGGTGTTGTATTCTTCTTCTTGGTTGGCTTCAAAGTCAATGGGAACATTATGTTACTTGTCATCTAGATTTTTTCCATAAGTAGATTGCTTGGGCATTTATCCATAATCACACAATGATTATCTTCCAAGTATATTATGTATCCTTTCTATAAGAATTGTCATGTGCTCATTAGATTATGCTTCAGACTTGAAACATAATATACCTCAGACATAACTTTTTGTTCTCCTTGCTTTCTTAAGATGTTTATACTGCCTTTTCCTAAGAAAATGACTTGGATATCTGTTCTAAGTGTAACCTTGGTTTGGACTGACTCATCCAATCTAAAAAACAATTCTATGTTTCCTATCATGTGGTTACTACATCCTGAATCTAAATACCATATGTCACATGGATTTTCTTGAGCAACATTGCATTCAACTAGTGAGACTATATTAGGCATTTCTACAATGTTAGGCATTTCTGCAACACACAACATAAAGATAGGGTGAGTTAGGTTATTCGCGTTGTTTGACTGATCTTGAATTTGCCATTTCTGATTATATTGTCTCTTCTTTCACTCATATGCATAATGTCCATACTTTTTACAATAATGACATTGAATCTTTGACTTGTTAGTTCTTTGACTACTTGGTTGACAGGTACTTGGGTTTTGACTTCTTCCACCAGTATTTCTAGGAATTCTATTGCATCCACCTCTAACATGATTTCTTCTTCAACCTCTAGAGTTATCTCTCCCCCTTCCTCTTACATGGATTATAGATGACTGCGCATAATTTTTTTCTCTAATGACATACTTGACTTGTTCAATTTGTGTTCATGATTAATGAGAGAAGTTTGCAATTCATCTAGGCTGAACTAACTCAAGTATTTGTGTTCTTCTAGAGTCACAACAAGGATATCAAACTTAGGAGGAAGACTCATGAGTACATTCTCAACAAATTTTCTGTCTTCTATGGTTTCACCATGAGACTTAATCTGATTTATTAGTCCAATGACATGGGTATAAAAAGAATCTACTGAATCTGTCTGTTTGATTGACAGAGTTTCAAAGTCTCTTCTAAGAATTTGTAGTTTTGTAGTCTTTACTTTTTCCATACCCTGATAAGAGGTTTGTAATATGTCCTATGCTTCCTTGGCTTTGCTGATGCAAATCTTGGAGGTATGCTCTCATGCATGGCTTGATGTATGTAAAACAACGTCTTTCCATCATTCTTTCTTTGATCTTTCAAGACATCCTTCTCAACTTGTGTGAGGGCATTATATGTCGTCTGATCTACTGATTCCACATAGCCATTCTCGAATATCTCCCATACATCCTGACCTTGGAATAGTGCCTTCATGGTCAAGGACCAGATCTCATAATTCTTGCCTGTAAAAGTGAAAGGTTGCAAATTTGAGGTAGAAGCCATATTTCACTTTTCAACAGAGTTTTTGCTCTTGAACTTGTTCTGATAGAACCTACTATGATACCATATCTCAAATTA
>WSFP011443619.1:0-20354 GCA_009831015.1 Picea engelmannii | reverse complement strand
ATGGTCTTAAGAAGGGGTTGATGCCCTTTTCTAGCGGTGATTTGCAGGAAAGGCGGGCAGTAAGGATTTTGATAGGCAGCAGGGGTCTTTTTGCAGGACGTGGAGGCCAGTTTCTGACAGTAGGGACATCTACAGGTTGCTGAGGTCATTTGTGCAGGCCGTACGGAAGGTTTGAGGAGGGAGGAACCTCATTGTGGCAGTTGGGGTGGCAGATCTACATTGACAGAGAGTTCTCTGCAGTGGGTTTAGCAACTAGAAGAGCAGAGGCATCATCTACAGGTTTATTGTCTTGTTTAATATGTGTTTAGGAGACTTTTGCAGCTGCCTTGCAGTCAGTAGATCTGTGTTTCCTTTAGAGATAATTACAGTTGTTGTCATTGCCACTAGAAATTGTGCATTAATATGATTTCGGGATACAAGTCCTAATAAGATTCCAGAACTGTCTCTTTTGAAAGAAGATGATGGCCAACGCATAGAACACATGTGAATCCGGGGTTGAAACTGCTTGATCCAGTGTGAAAATTGATGAAACGTGGTCAACAATGAGTCTGAGGGTTAAAGCCTTCAGTAGAAGCATCCTACTAGTAGAAAACTGGTACTATCTTCAGGGGGTTGAAGCTCCCTTCCAGGAAAGGCTGGTAAATGAGAGAAGGTTGGAGCCTTCTGCATGCAGAAGCCTGCGTACTAGTAAGAGTCTGCACTAGTACAATGTTGTAAAAAGTTTTCTTAATAATAATTATTGAAGACAGAGACAACGACAGCGGTGGTTTTCTCCCGATTTGGGTTTCCACCTTAAATCCTGGTGTTCATGTGTCTTACTCATGTGCGTTGGTTTATTTGTTATTTACTGCACTAAATCACTGCTTAATAGACATCTAATGAATGAAAAAATTCATAATAAGATCTCTGAATGCACTCATGTTTTCTTAAGACTATACAATAGCTGGTCTCTACAAAGTAACCTAAGGTTTTCAGTGAAATAAAAGAGAAAATCAATTGATTGCTCAAAATAATGATTCACCCACCCCCTCTCAGTTTTTCTCAACACCTACCACAGTTCAATTATGTGGCATTGTATCCCATGACTTCAACTTTCGATGAATTAGATCCGGTAGTTGACATGGTGATATCTTCAATAGGGATATTGGAGAATGATCTCCTTACCCCTTTCATGGCCCTCGCCATGTATTCCTTCCAGAGCATTGTTCTTCCATCTAGTGAATATATCTTGGAAGCCATGACCAAGTTTTATCCCTTGACATGGTTTCCTTTCAGAGAATTATCCTCTTGGAAACCATGATTAAGAACAGTCCACGAGCATAGTTTTCCTCTCCATGGAAAGCTTGTTGAAAAATGAAACAAAGGTTACGAGCATAGTTTTCTTCTCTGTCACAAGCTCGCTAAAAAATGAAACAAAGGTTACGAGCATAGTTTTTTTTCTCTGTCACAAGCTCGTTAACAAATGGAACAAAAATATAGGGATTCAACCCAGAGCCTTGAGCATAGTTTTTTCCCATGTCAAGCTATTTAAAAAATGAAACAGTCACCTCTCCCATTAGGTCGAGTCTTTCTCCAGATCTTGTAGATGTCGAGTCGAGTCTTTTGTTAGGTCTCATATTTGAACCTTCATTTCATCCACCTGTATCATTTTTCTCCATCTAGTACAGAAATTGGTGACAACCTCAAAGTCGGTGAATGAATTGAAGCTTGGGGGGCATGTCTCCAGCCTTTGATGATCATTTTGGAGTTAAGCCACTAGCTTTCAAGCTGGGGGCAGAGTACCAAGCTTATTCTTTGTTCTTTCTCGTGCTCACAAAAACATGAGAATGTAACCGAGTATACTTTTATCACTTTTTTAGAATCGTAGAGGTTATATGAAAAAAGAACCCCCTGGAGTCTTCTTTAAGCTCTTTTTATACTCTCTAAACATGAAAACATTTATGAGTGATCTTGCTTCCTTTCCCACTCGTTAAAATGTTTGAAAGGGTGTCTTTCGAGTGATAATTTATCTCTTTTTCAGCCTCACGAGACTAACATTACAAAAAAGGAAAACCTTGGAGTTGTCTTTAAGTTCTTTTTAGAATCTGGACTTGTTTATCGAGTTTACCTTCTCTAGACTTGTTAAACAATCATACATTGAAGGGCCCATACGGGACCGAACCCTTACTTCTTCCAGTTTGTTAAACAAAGGAAGAGGGACTTATCGAAGGTGAGTTATATTGAGCATGTGTTACCCTCCTCGAGCTCATTAAATAAAAAAGAGGTACTCGTATATTTGGATGGGGGAAAAAATTGAAAGAAGCAAGCCAAGCAGTTTTTGAGAACATTACATGTAACTCTTACAGTCGCCCTTAAACACGACACTTTGTCTTTGCACACATTTTAATCCATTGAAACTTTGCACTAAACCAATCCTCCGAGTTTTCTTACTCCTTTGGGTCACCCGAAGGAAGTCATAGTATCCATTGCATCATCATGTTTTGGTCCATGTCATGTTTCTGTTGTTGTGCCTCAGTGTTCAAGGGAAGTTAATCTGCCTCAAAATTCAACCATCACAAATTTTTGTTTCAATATCTGTGCCAGTCCATGCATGTTCTTTTGATCCACCAATTACATCTCAGTTTCAGTTTCATGTCGTTGATAGGGGATACATCAAGGCCCTCCTTCGATGAGTCTGTTCTTGTCAACTTCAACACATTATCCAGGAACTAGACTTAGAAACCAATTAGTACCTTGGGACCTGCATGCCTCAATGGCAAGCCTCCTCACATCCGAAAATGGGTTTACATATTTGAACTCTGATTAGATGATTCCATGGATGTTCGCCTTCATCTCATCCATTCACATTCGTTGGAATGTACTAGAGTACCTTGGGAATCATTGACATCAATAATGATTTCCCTCGCACTTGTTAACGGTTTACCTCATTGACCGGTAATCAAGTGGTTTCTGCCATGTTCGACATCAGGACATCTATTCACATGGTTAGATTCATACTACATCGAGATCGGTAAGAAGACCCTGGTTTGAGTCATCACTCTTATATGTACTTTGCCTAGGTTGCAACATAGTTTCTTTTGAACAATGACACATATACTTTTACATAGATCCAATTTTTATTGGTCGTGGCTATGTCTTGTCGTCTCGTAGATCCATGGTGTATTCTTCATGGCTATGATCAGTTCATGTCACATAAGTATAGATACACATTGTATCTTTAGTGGCTATACCTTTTTGTCAATATAATTATGGATCCACAATGTATTTTATGGAGGCCATACCTTGAAAATATTTATCACTCAAGCATAGGTATGCCTACCTTGAGTTTGAAAAATGTCATAATATTTGTTTGATGGTTGTGTGCAGATTCTTCCAGGTTCTCTGAGTCCATACCTTTGCTCTAAAAAGTCTAAAAAGTACTTCAGTCATCGGTTCCCATCTTCTAACTTCGCACTTTGGGGGAAAATATGTTACACATCAAAATTACTCATTACGATGATGGCCTATTGTCATCATTACCAATGTCGCAAGTGTCACATTTTGGCCACAAGTGTCACAAATATCATACTATCATATTGCCTATGTTGTGTATTGGATGACATTATCAAGAACACTTAAAAGACACCTCAAAAGACTTGTTTTGAAGAGGATAAATCATTTGACAAAGAGTACAAGTCTTTTGGCATGGAAAAAACCACTCAAAAATCAATTTTGGAAGGCAACGCTCCCCTATACACTGTTAGGGAGTGCCAACACTCTGTACCATGTTTTTGGGGAGATTTGCAACACTCTGTGCCCCATTCTGAGGGAGTGTTGGCCCTTTTTGAGAGAATTTTGGACAGTTGAGGAAAATCAGGGAAGAATCCCCCTCATCTATGGAGTTGGTTGTATTCAAATATGAGGTCAAGGCTCGATCTTAGGGAAGATCCACAACTGAATGAGAAGGATCCTCAATCTATCCCAAGAATCTCTTAAGTGGTTAGGCCTCTCCAAGCCTATATAAGGAGGTCTCCTCATGGTAAAAGGAGGAGACATTGAAGGAATCAAACTTATGATCTCATAAGGGAGATTTATCATTGAAGCATCATCATTTTGTGTGGATTATTTTAGAAAAGGGTTGGACAAGGAGAGCTTGGTGAAGCTTCTACATCTACATGATGGTTGTAAGCACTTTGTTTTGTTTTCATTAATATACATATGTGCTTGGCCTGTTTCTTTCAAGGATGTGTTTATTCTACATGAACTTGTCTCTATTATATAGATCTGGTTTCAAGCTAATCTTAGTAGAATAGGAAGCTTGTTCTATCTTTTTTTGGTTTGCATGACTTATCTAGGATCTTGGGGATCAAATCTCAACTTGGACTGTGTGAGGACAAACTTCGTTAAAAAGTTACACCTTTCTTCCTCTTCTCTATACATTAGTTTAGCTAGATTTAAAAGGATGTTAGTGTCTAACTTTAGCACCCTTTCTGTCTTTTTCTTAGGAGTCCAGAGCCCAAGAGGGAATCCACTTGTCCGCAGGGGAATTTCTCTATAACAGGGGGTAACCCCCTTCTAGAATCCCCCGTGTGGAGGAGTGTACATTATTCCAGGGTGTAAAGTCTTCATGGAGTATAAACATGGCTGAAAACAAAGACATCTGAATCAGGAAGATAATCAGGCTCCACAACCAACAATCTCCCACTTGGAGACTGATCTCAACAACTCCACCACTGCTGTATCTGCTGGACTATGATCCTTCTTGGACTTGAAAAATTTCTCATATTCATCTTCATGCTTGAATACCAACTGAAACTGAGAAGGAAATTAGTTTCTTCTTGGTTACTCCCTTTATTAACATGTCTGCAGGATTCTGGCTAGTGTGTATCTTTCCCAAATTCAATTGTCCATATTCCAATATGGATTGTATAAAATGGTACCCGAGCTGTATATGCTTAGTCTTTTAATGGAAGTCTGAGTTCTTTTCAAGATGAATGACACTCTCACTGTCAAAGTACAACCTGCTATTCTCCTGCTTCTTTCCCAATTCCTCCACAAACCTCTATAACCAATTCATTTCTTTACTAGCCTCTGTAGCAATAACATACTCTTCTTTTGTTGTTGAAAATGAAACAACCTTTTTCTGTTTCGAAATCGAATTTACTGCTATTCCACCTATAGTAAAAACATACCCTGTGGTGCTCCTCCTTCTATCTTTATCACCTGCCATATCTGAATCAACATATCCTTGTAGAAACGTGTCTAAACCTCCAAAACATAATGCATGAGTAGTAATACCTCTCAAATACATGATAATCCACTTTATTGCCTCCCAATGTTCTTTACTTGGATTGTTCATATACCTGCTCACAACTCCCACTGCATGTGCAATGTATGGTCTTGTGAAAACCATCGCATACATCAAAGTGCCAATTGCTGATGAATAAGAGACCTTGGACATGTATTTCATGTCCTCCCGTGTCTTGGGACACATTTCCTTAGTTAATTTGAAATGGCTGGCCAAAGGTGTACTAACTTGTTTTTCTTTCAACATTCTAAACCTCTCCAACACCTTCTCTATGTACTCACCCTCAGACAATGTCAATTTGCGATTTTTCCTATCTATTGTTATTCTCATACCAAGGATTTTCTTTGCAACACCAAAATCCTTCATCACAAATGAATTAGCTAATTTCTTCTTGAGCAAATTCATATCCTGCATATTAGACTCTGCAATAAGCATGTCATCTACATACAATAGAAAGATAATTTAGCTTCCATTTTCTATATTTTAAAAATAAACACATTGATCAAAATGACATCTACTATAAACATGTTCTGTCATAAACATGTCAAAATTCAAATACCACTGCCTTGGAGCTTGATTTAGGCCATACAATCTCTTCTTCAACCTACATACCAAATTCTCCTTCCCTTTGACCTCATACCCCTGTGGCTGCTGCATATAAATCTCTTCCTCCAAATCACAATGGATAAAAGATGTTTTTACATCTAATTGTTCAAGATGGAAATATTCTACTGCCACTAGAATTAAAATAGTCCTAATTGAAGTCATTTTAACAACAAGAGAAAATATTTCATCAAAATATATACCTTTCTTTTGTGCAAACCCATTTACAACAAGTTTAGCCTTGTACCACTTTTTCCCTCCATATTCTTCCTTCAAATTGTAAACCCATTTATTCTACAATGCTCTTTTTCCTGCAGGAAACTGAACCAAGTCCCAAGTCTGGTTATTTACCAGGGAATCCATTTCCTCTTTCATGCCTTTATCCCACTTCTTTTTGGTGTCTACTTGCATTGCCTCTTCATAACATTCTGGTTCACCAGAATGAGTCAACAATAAATAATACAATGAAGGAGAGTATCATTCATGGGGTCTACTTAACTTGGTAGATATTATAGCAACACTTGTAGGAGTTTGAGGTACCTACTGCTCCTGTTGTTGTACATTTTGATTTTCTTGTTAATTTGGAATTTCTTTTTCAGTGATCTCATCAAGCACTGTGTATTCTGGTTTTTCTTTTTCCTGTTTCTTTCCATACAACCAATCTTTGTACATGACCTTCTCATTGAATATGACATCTCTACTCCTAATAATTCTGTTATTTTCATAATCCCATAAGCAATAACCAAAATCATTAACATTGTCTCCAATAAAGGTACACTTTTTGGATTTTGCCTCAAGCTTTGTTCTATTTTCTTTATCAATATGGACAAATGATTCACAATCGAAAGTATTCAAAAAAGAATAGTTTACCTTTTTACCTGTCCATGCCTGCTATGAAATTATACCATCCAAAGAACTTGAAGGTCCTCTGTTTATTAAGTAAACAATAATATCGACAACATATGCCCAGAAATGTAAGGGAAAACCAACATTCAATATGATACTCCTTGCATGCTCCATGATTGTCATGTTCATCCTTTTTGACACACCATTTTCTTATGGTGTTCCTGGAACTATCTTGTCTCTACGAATCACATGGTATGAAAAATAATCATCAAACTCTTTGCTGCAATATTCCCCTCCATTGTCTGATCTGAGGCACTTCAACCTTTTTCTTGTCTCATTCTCAACCAAAGCTTTCCATTTCTTAAAAGTATAAAAAAAATCAAATTTTTGTCGAATGTAATAAACCCAAGTTTTTCTAGTTGCATCATCAATAAAAGTAACATAATAATGAGATCCAATAAGAGATGATACCTGAGCTAGTCCCCATACATTTGTATGCACAAGCTCTAACCTTTCACTCTTATTTTATTTTTTGAATATGATAAATATGACTCTCTTCTGTTTTCCATAAACATAATGCTCACAGAAATCCAAATCAATTTGTTTAAGATCTGGAAACAAATTTATTTTTTGAAGTATCTACATCCCCTTCTCACTCATGTGTCCAAGTCTATGATGCCACAATGTTGTATCCACTCTTGTAGAAGATAAAGAGATAGAAGAGTCAATATTACCAATACATAAATACAATGTACCTACCTTCTCTCCTTTTTCTACCACCAGTGATCCTTTGGTGACCTTCCACACCTTATCTGTAAATATGGATATACAACCTTTACTTGTCATCTGCCCTGTTAAAATTATATTTTTTCTTAGATCTGGAACTTGTCTTACCTCTTTCAACAACCATTGGTTTCCATTCCTTTTCTTTATTTTTACCTTTCCGATTCCAACAATTTTGCATGGTGCATCATCACCCAAATGAACCTGTCCAAAATCACCTTGAACATAATCTAGATTTTTTTTGCTATGTGGCGTGGGATGAAATGAAGCCCCTGAATCCACTACCCAAGACTCAGAAATATTATTTACAAAAATAATCAAAGCATCTTTTAACACATCACCTGTTATATTTGCTTCCTGATTTTTCTCTTGCTGTCCATCTCTTTGTTTCTTTGGATCTTTGCAGTCTTTCTTCAACAATTCCAACACTCTATCTTTCCAAATCTGGATTTGGATACACCCTTCCTATAATTCCTTCAGTTCCTTGAGCCCTTTCCTCTATCCTTTTGTCTTCCCCTGTTCTCCATGTTTAACGCATTACCTGATGTCTCACTTGTGCTTTTCCGTCACATTTCCTAAGGATAACACCGACAACATCATCAAATTTTAAAGTGTTTGAACCAGAGACATAGTTACTTACAACCATGACCAAGCCATTCCAACTTTCTAGAAATGGGCACAAGATTAGAAGAGCCCTGACCTCATCATCAAATTCCACTTTTACAAAACTTAGTTAATTAGTAACCATATTAAATTCATTTAAATGATCTGCAATAGACCCACCTTCTGACATATTCATATTAAATAATCTCTTCATTAGAAATACCTTATTGGACACTGAGGGGTTTTCATACAATTTACCCAATGCATCCATCAACTCCTTCGTTGTCTTTTCTTTCAAAATATTGAAAGCCACCAACGCTGCCAGGCTCATCAGTATTGTTCCTAGTGTCTTTTTGTCAAGAACCTCCCATTCTTTGTCCTTCATGGCCGTGAACTTCTTTGATATTTTTCCCAATGGTAGGAATAGATCCTTTTGATACAAATAATCTTCCATATGCATCTTCCATAACTAGTAGTTTTTTCCATTAAAATTTTCGACCCTAATACTAGTTACCTTTCTCTCTAATACTAGTTGTTATAAAAACAAAATCACAGAGAAATAAAATAAAACAAATGTGGAAATAAAACACATAAGATACACAATACAATAGAAACAAAAATATATGTGGTTCACCCAGTGTGGGCTATGTCCACTAGAAAAATTTCTAGGTCCTTCCTTTTATTATTATCCAACAAATGAATGGATACAACCTACAACACACCTGCTATAACTTCCTCTTCTTTCTCTCACAGTCTCCTCACTCATAATACAATATTCGCAATGATACATAGCCGCAATACATTTCCCTCATAAAACAAGGTTTCCTTCTAGGGAAAAAAACCCTAACTTAACTTCTACCGTCATATCTACGACCTTATAAAGAACGGTCCATATTTACTATGAGATTACAATATACATTTACAATAAAATTTTTCCTTCAGGGGCTTCACCCTCGAACCCCCGCTGAGGGCTCGCCTGCCCCTAGACCCTGCAGAGGGGGTAACCTCCCTCTACACTCCCTCAGGTGGAGGAGTGTACATTCTTCTAGGGTGTAAAGTCTTCATGGGGTATAAACATGGTTGGAAACAAAAAACTGTGAATAAGGAAGATAATCAGGCACCACAACCAACACTTTGGACTCAAGAATGCCCCTACAATGCCCCTCAAGAGTTGTGGTTGCAATGTTCAAATAAATCATTCATAAGTTGTTTGAAGTGTATATGGATGATTGGACTGTGTTTAGTCTACTGGAGAATTACATAGAAGTCCTCAGGTTGATGTTGGATAGGTGTAGACAATGTCAAATTTCACTGAACTTGAAGAAGTGTATTTTTTTCACACCGTTTGGAATTTTGTTAGGACATGTATTTTGCAAGAAAGGATTACTAGTAGATCCAACCAATATTGTAGTAATTCTGGAGTTAAAACCACCTACATCAGTTAGGCAACTTAGGGAAACTCTGTGTCAGACAAGATATTACAGAAAATTTATTAAGGGCTATATGCAGATCACATAACCGATGGAAAAGTTGCTGAAGAAGGAAGCAAAGTTTTGATGGGATGAGGAGTGTCAGAAGAGGTTGCACACATTAAAAAAAAAAGTAGCGACTGTACTGATTTTAATTTTTATATATTGGAACAAAGAGTTCCATGTACATGTAGATGCATCGTCTATAGCATTGGGCACAATACTATCTCAACCAGGGGAGGGAGACATAGATCACCCAATTGCTTTCACAAGTAGGAAGATGTCTATAGCAGAGAAGAATTATACTACCAAAAAACAAGAAGGATTTACAATGGTCTATTCACTACATAAATTCAGACATTATTTATTGGGGTCTCACTTTAAGATGTATAAAAACCATTCTGCATTAAAATACCTAGTGAACAAACTGGTGTTGGGGGGGAGAATATGCAGAGGGATACTATTATTCCAGGAATATGATTTTGAGGTTGTAGTAAAACAAGGGAAGATGAATGTAGGGCCAGATCATCTATTGTGCATATTATCAGGATACGATGTAGGCAATTTAGATGACAACTTACCATATGCACAACTATATGTAGTAAAGATGGTGGATGATTAATTCTCAGACATCGTACAATTTCTAAGTACATGAATGGCTCCATCAGAGATGAAAATGGCGTAGAAGAAACAACCGGTAGTGAAAGATACATATTATCAGTTGATTATAGGAAAATTATACAATTTGGGTGTAGATGGAATATTGAGACACTATGTTTTAGAACATGAAAGACCAACGATACTTGAAGAAGCACATGACAAGATTGCAGGAGGACATTATGTAGGGAGATAAATGCCAATTTTATTTTGTGCGTAGGTATTTGGTGGCCTACACTTCAAAAATATGCTAAGGAATACTATCAATCATGCAATGTATGCCAAAGAGTAGGAAATCCATCTAAGAGGGATGAAATGCCTTTAAATCCACAAGTTACGTTGCAATCACTTGATAAATGGACCATATACTTTGTAGGTCCAATCAATCCACAAGTAAGAAGATCAGGGGTAAGATACATCATCACTACGAAGAAGTATTTGACAAGATGGGAATAAGCATCCCCAATTACAAATTGCACCGTGAAGACTGATGCAAGGTTTTCGTTTGAGAATATAGTTGCAAGGTTTGGATGTCCGTGCATATTTCTCAGTGATCAAGGCACACACTTTCTGAATAGGATAATTGCATTATTGACTGAGGAGTTACAAATTCATGATCAGAAGAGTACCCTGTATCATCCTTAGTCCAATGGAATAGTGGAGGCTTTCAATAAAATCTTGGAGAATGCTTTGAACAAAATTTTCAACATAGGGAGAGGTGATTGGGACTTAAGAGTTCATGCAGTGTTATGGGCTTACAAGACTACAAGTAAAAATTTGACAGGTCAGACACCTTTTAGTTTGGTCTATGGGCAGGAAGCAGTGATTCTAATGGAGTTTATTCTACCTAGCTTGTGCATTGCAACAACCACTGATCTATCAGAATCTGTGCAATAGAGGAGATATTGGAACAATTAGTACATCTTGAGGAAGATCGGTTTGTCACAGTTTTCCATCAGCAAGTTCAAAAAGCAAGAGAGAAGTCTTGGCATGATTGACACATAAAACATACAAAATTTCAATTGGGAGATATGGTATTACTCTATGACAACAAGTTCATGCAACATCTAGGGAAGTTTAGAATGCACTGGCTAGGACCATATGTGATTCAACATGTAACACATATAAGTGCTACACAATTGGAAACCCTGAATAGAGAAGTCATTGGAGGAATGGTAAATGGAAGTTGGCTGAAACTCTACAAAGGCGCTTGATGGTCTGCATAGTAATTTGGGTTGTGCCTGAACACATGTATCATAGTAGATGTACTATAGTAGGAAGGGAAAAAGAAGAAGAAGAAAAAGGAACAAAATCAAATAAAATGTAGATATAGAAAAAATAAAAAGATTATAAAGTACAAGGCATAGGAGATTGCGCAGAAGGAGTGGGTTATCACACATCATGATAGAACTGCACCGAGCTAGAAAATCATACATAGAAGAAAAATATGCAAAGACAAGAACAATTGAACAGTTTGGAAATGATAAGTCTATTGGAAGCATTAAAACATGAAAACAACGGCTACGAAGTGAGAATGACAGGTCATAAAGATGTCGTATCACCTTAAATGGAAAAAGCCGCTGGAAATCATGACAGATTGGCAGTATGAGGAAAAAATCATGATGGATTTGGTAATAAAGCCACATTTATCAACTTCGTTTTGGACAAGTTAGTTAAGGCGGGATGAGATATGTACAGTTGGACAGAAGGTACAAAAAAAATGAAGGGTCACTAAGAACAAATCATTATTGCATGCAAGAGTGAGTGAACCAGAGAAAACCAGAGTAAATATGAGTGCACCAGAGTCGAGCTACAACTACCAGAGAAAAAACATATATCCAATTAAGGAATCTGTCACATAGGATGAATGGCCCCACCAAAGGTTGGCGCGTCATTCGCAGCAACGTGAAAAAAGGAAAAATGCCCAGTAAATACACCAGAGATCGAGGAAGTACCCAGAGTTTTGAATTTGGTTTCACAAGAAATATTCCACATAGATTACCTCCCACCGAGGATGGATACTGTGCCACCAATACACGTACCATTAAATTGGAAATGCCCACTTTAGAAATCACCAATTCCTCCTGGTGTAAGCATGGAAGGAGATATGACCGACAAGATTGTTGGCCGAAAGTTCATGGATCATGACATCACTGAGAAAAAAAATTCCTAGAGCTGGACAAGTAAAAATATTTGCACACTAGGAGCATATCAGGCACAGGAGAAATCCTATTGGAGACATAGGAGTGGGTGACGAGATTGGAGAAGGCAGGCATATTGAACCCGTTGGAGATCCCACACTTCAGACACAATGTAGAGATTGATGCTTGTGTGAAGGTGTTTCTCAACTATGTCCACAGAGGGACACTATGGCTTGATCCCACAATGTCAATTGATACTGCGCTGATTGCACGCATTATAGGAATCCCAAAATACGATGAGGATATGACCCTTTTGTTCAACAAGGCAGGAGAGCAAGCCATCTCAGATTCAATGAAGGAAAAGTTCCAGACATTCATGGGAAAAAAGGGACTGGATGTTAAAAACACCAGTGACACCAATGTTTGGTTTTCAATGTAGGTACTGGCCTGGAAGTTGTTGCACAAGTGCAGGAAGGATGAAGTACCAGCTGTAGAAATTTTTGTCAAAGGGGTTCAAATGAACTGGGCCACCTTCTTGGTGAACCAATTTTTGTAGGATTGTATTGAGACCCAAGAGAAGGGCACGCAATTTCACTTTGCATGGATTTTGATTTTGATTGCACTATTCAATTGGTAGGAACTAGACTACTATCAACACATGCACACATCAAGTAGTGGAAATATGGCTAGTAGATATGCCAACTTATGGAATACAATGATTAAGAGAAGAAAACATGATACTAATGCCACATTTTATGTATACTTGGAAAACATCATGAATATAGTTGCACACACACTATGCATATCAACAGAGATTGTGGAAACATATAAGGACATCGCGAGTTTTAAAGCATAAATGCACCACATGTAAGTGCAGGAAAAGAAGGACCCAACACGCTAGTGGTTTCCAAAAAACTATAGGTTGAGACTGAAAGACACATGCCTCATTGTGAATGTCTAGGAAGAGGAGTGGAAAATCTCAACAGATAAAATGGGGCACCCAGATGAGGAAGAAGAGTATGATAAGAGTGATGAGGAACCCGATGACTAGTACGGGAATGAGAAAAACAATGGCGCAATAGATCTACCAGGACCATACACAACAAAAGAGCAACAGACAGTTCCAACAACAGACACAAAATGAAATGATAAGGGGAAATAATCAATAGGATGGGCACGCAAGAAGACTAAAGTGTACATAGAAACCTCAGTATACACTTTGACTGATGATAATATGGACCAAATAGTCTACCAATTTTGGGACACCACGAAAGAAATAATGGAGGAAGCAACCGAAAAACAAGAAGAGAAACAACACATGGGTGTAGGATCAGTTGGAAACAATCCAACAACTCTTAACAATTGTTAGCCTAGAAAAAGAGAGTAGAACCAAGGGAGGACCATCCATACTCCCAGGAAAGGAAGCTGATAGTGCGCATTTGGTCTTAACATAGTTAGCAGCTGGGCATAGAACACTCTGGATTGAGACATACACACTGGAATTTCCAACGTCCGAATTAAAAGAATAGGTGAATGCACTAGGACACCTGAACATAGTGGTATCGAGGATTTTGATACCAATACTACAAGACTTGCAGATTCACTTATTGAAAGAGATTAAGAGACGAGGCGATGAAGAACGATAGGAGTTAATACAAATGATGGACAAAAGAGCCCAGTTACAACAATAGTATGACGCTGTACTCCAACAAAAGAAGGAAGTTGAATGACAAGTGGAGGAGATAATGAAGGAAAAAAATGAGGCTGAGGAAAGGGTCAAGAAAGCCCTCAAGGAAAAGGACGAAGCTAAAACTATAGCGCAAAAAACCCAAGAACCTGTCCATAAACTATACAAGACAATTCTAGAAGTCCCCATAGTAGTAGAAGCTACTATGGAAGAAAAAGTGTTGGATATCAACGAAGTCATCAAGGGCTTTAGATCATAGATAGAATATATACAACTGCATAGTGCGCTAGGAACACCACCAAAAATCAGAGAAGGAAGAGAGAGAATGGTGATCACAACAATCAATAACATTAAGAATATAGAAGAATATTGTGCCAAAATATGTGAAGAGAGCACACATATATGAAATGACTTAGTGGAGGATATAGAGATGAAGGATGTAGAGGAAAAGTTAAGAGAAGCACAATAAAAGGCACATCAAGATTTAAAGAGGATCACTACACTTCCACCAATGGAACATATGACATCAATTTTTGCATAGAGGAAATCATACTTGGAAGTGGATAAGATGAGGGATCAACATAAGGTCCTTCAACAATGCCTTGAACCAATGTAGGAGGAAGGAGTGAGGGTAATCATAGAGCTGACCACTACACAGGGTAAGGTAAAGCAGAAAACCTATGAAGTAGAGGAGAAACTTACAACCTTGACTGTGTAGGGGGCCGAAGAGATCGCAAAAAGAAAGGCAACAATCCTAAATGAAGTGGAGGTAGTAAAGGTATCCTCCCAAGAGTTCATTGAGGCATGGAAGAGTAGGCAACATGCCTGAGTGGCTCGGGACAAGCCACATGTGAGTGTTGGGGGCTTGTTGGACAGGAAATTTTGAATAAAATTTTAGGAAAAATCCTAAGTATAGAAGAAGTGTGTAGCGGAGGTGCATAGGATAAGAAGGAATACTAGGGAGTGCATAATTGAGGCGCATCTAAGAGGACAATGAGTATCGTAGGCGCATAAAGAAATACAATGCACAGTGAGAGAAGAATAACGTATAATAAGAAAAATAAAGTAGAGAGACAAATACAACAAAGAATAAAGCAAGAGAAGAAAGCGAGAGAAAAGGAAGCATGACAACCCGACATGCTAAATATGGAAGGATGCCCAAAAGAAAGAAGAACAAGAGAAAATCAGCATTTAGACTGAAAAACAAGTAAAATCAGCCGAAAACTAGTTAACTGGAATAATCATGCATTGTAATAGGGTTTTGGGAGGAAACAAGAAGGGATTTAAGCCCTAGATTATATGTATAAATATGTAACACATTTGGAGAATAGTGGTTCTCTGGTTGTTGTTGTTTCTCATGTAATTGGGTTCCTATTCCTGATGGTCTATTCTATTCTATAAAAGAGAGGAATTCATGTATGAATGGAAGAGATGAGGTAGAGAGAGAGAGGCTTGCACTGCAGAGCGGCTAGGATAGGAGAGAAGAAAGATAACCATGCCATATATTTATAAGCACAGTGCCCAAGTTAGAAGAAATTGATAACCACATTATAAAGAAGCCATCCACTGTGGACGTAGCCCAGAGTTTGGTGAACAACATTCAATCTTGTGTTACATGTATGTTATATGACTGTTCATGGATTCTTTTTTATGCTTATTAGATTAGATATGTGTTATACATAATCATTGTGCAATAATCATGATTGTTACAATAACAAGTTATGTGGTAAACTAGAATCTAATGATAATATGAATTTGAAATCATTAAGTAGTTAATAGAGAACAATGACAAAATTACACCCACAAAACTAATAAGGAATAATGAAAAAAATGGTCACCTCCCATTCCCTCACTACTGCAGAAACTTGGTTCTTGCAGTGCTAATAGATACCTTAGGTGAGACTTCATTTGTGCAAGCAGGTGATGCCGAAAGGGCCGATGTTTGGTGGGTTTTGTTGGTCAAAGATAACTTGAACCTAGGGAATAAAAGGAGGGGTAGCCTATTTTGATTGATCTCTTGTATGGTGATTTTGGAGCCATTGTTTTGTTAGGGTTTAGAAAAACCCTTCCATTACTAGTTTGGTTTTGGTGGTGAGATATCCACCCTAACTAGATAATAAAGGAGGATCCATCCAGGATCTTCAGTGGAGTATCATTTTGGGAGTTTACTCATAGTTTATTGGTGTAACCTTTTTTGTGGAGGATCATAATATTGCTGGAAGGAATTTATTTTCCATTGTTTTGTAGGTGGATCTATCATTTGGAAACTCATTGCATTGGACGAGATTGTTGGAGGACTTAGAGGTCGAGCCCCTCTTCCAAGTGTTATTCATGGAGGATAAGGTGCCATAGGGAACTAGACCAGGGACGTAAGGCCATTGAGGGAGTCATTGTATCTAAGGTAGGGCTATGGGTCTAGTTTAAAGAGAAATGAATGTTCATTGGGGAGGCCGACCAACATCTGCAGGTCCACTAGGTGAAGGAAAGACCATTGGGAGAGATTATAGGCCGTCTATCTCAACCATACATTGTTGTGGTTCCAACAATGAAGTTTTGGAAGGAGCCTGAGTACCTTAACTGCAGAATTCGTGGGATTGAAGGATGAAACCACATATTGGAGGGTTTCTCAACAATGGGAAACAATTCTTGAGGGTTATTGACATCATTCCCATGTATATTCTATTGTTTTCTATTAGTATACATCGTAGCTACCTTGCAAAGATTATATTTGTATGTTTAGGAATATTTTGCAGTTGTTATTACAACAATCAATGATCTTTGTATTGATGTGATTTTGGGGTTCAAACTATAATAATATTCCATGATTATCCCTTCTACTTTCAGTGTAATGATGTAACGACCCATCCGTTACGACAACAACCGACACACACAACATGTTTTTTTTTTTTTGTTGCATTGGTAATTACATCACCATTAAAAGAAAATTCCTTGACATCATCATCATCATCATCATCATCATATATATATGAACAACATGAACACATAATCAATCATTCACGACATAAATCCAACACATTAGCCATAATTAACGATATACAATTGAAACATAACTATATGGATATTAAATGAATAATGACATGTTGTAACACATATCCCTACTCATCGTTGAAGTAATTAACAACGCCATCAACACGACAACGAAGGATGGAGACATTTATCATACATGGAATAATTAGCGTAGCATATTAGCATGTCATAATCACCCATTCATCAATTCCTCAATCCTAAACATCCATAATCCACAACGCAAGGGTAATCATTATTGTTATTAACCATACATCAACATTGAATAATTGCTACACACGAGAGTAAACCATTCTAGAACATTCATATGAAAACTCAAGTAAAGATGCAAGATTAAATAACATCTACTCACAATGCAAGAGTGCTCAACTTTAAAATTCAGGCTGAAAGAGAAAACTTAACGAATCAATCACACTCCCACATAAATTAATGCGTGTAAGTACAATTTATTATTAAGCCCATCAAGCTTCGCCACTAATGAGATGCATGCGAATGATCAAGCAATCCAATTATTAAATTATAACAAATTTATGGCACAAGGTAAACATTCATTGAATTAAGGCGCAATGTAGTCAACATAAAATTCAACACTTATTCCAAGGCACGCGAGGAGTATAAAATCAAGGAAATCTTCCTTACAATAAATTTTCATAGTGCAAGTAGTAAAAGACTAAAAAAAACATGCATTACATTAAATTCCATGGTGCACTAGAAATCTACTAAAACACACATCAATTCACTTGGTGCAAATGAAGGTTGTTAATCCATTATTCATTGATAAATCTAATGGCACAAGTAAATATTGTAGTCCAACTTTCATTAGCATAAATATACAAGTGCGTGAGATTCTAAATTCTAAACCATTGTTCATCAACTTAAATATGTTCAATGCATGCGAGTAAAATAACTATATAACTCATCATGTCATCACTAATCATGGTGCGACAAAAAAATCTACTACAACATATCAATTTAAGAATGCAAACACCATCGTAGAAACATTCCACCAAGGGTCCAATCAACAATCATATCACCATTTTTGATATGAGGTAACCCATGTTATGTAGGTAAGACCACGTTATCATTTAGGACACTTTTAATAATATATGCATTTACGTTGGTCACCTAGAACTCATAGAGACTATCTCTTCCATCATAATTATCTAAGATTTGTACATATGCATGGTGAGGTAGGTTCTTTCTTTTCTTCGGTGATGTACATAAAAGCAAAGCTTAGTGGGATCTAGTGATCTCCGGGTGATCTACAAGAAAGCAATGGTTAGAAAAACACATTATTATTAAAACCACCCTTAGTATAGAAGACCACATTATTTTTTATACCTTTTAAAATAAAACTTGTCTCTTCCATCAAACTAACTCAATATTTGAACACACTATATTATCATTATGACTAAATTTAATATCACACTTTTTTTCATTAAAATATCTGTTACATGTCAAAATTCCTCACTTTGATAATGTCCCATCATCATTATCGTAAGTGTCACACTTTTGTTGCAAGTGTTGCAAACATTTTATTTTTGCCTGGCATATGTCACATTGCAGATGACACCATTAGAACACTTGGTACACCCTCTAAGACCTGTTAGAAGAGGAAAACACATCATTTGGCAAACTTATACATTGTATTTCCTTGGGAAATTATCATCTTAAACAAATTTTTGGAAATCAATGCTCCTCTACTCACTTACAGGGAGTGCTAGTGCTCCTTGTACACTTAGCAGGGAGTATTGTAGTGCTCTGTTGCCATCTTTGAGGGAGCACTGATTGGTTGAGAAATTCTTGGGGAGAAATCCCCCTTATCTCTAAGGACATCTAGAAAATATTCAAGTTGGTCTGGCTTGAATCCAATCTTTAAGATGTATCCAAGGGAAGTACCACAACTGATGGAGTCATATCCTCAACTTATTCCAAAGATAACTAAGGTGGTTAAGCCTCCCAAAGCCTATAAAAGGAGGCATCCTCATGGTGAAAGAGAGGAAAATATCAGTGAAACGTATTGTCATTCTGATCATGGATGTTTCGAGCAAGGGGTTGGACAAGGAGGAATTGGTGAGGCTACTGCATCTGCATCTACAAATTGTAAGTACCTTGTTATGTTCTCATTAATATATGCTTGGCCTGTTTCCTTCAAGTTTATGTATGATTTCATAGGCTTTTCTCTCTTTGATAAATCTAGTTTAAACTAATCTTGGTAGAGTAGGAAGTATGCATTGTATTTGTTGTCTATTGAATTGCAGAACTCATTAAAGGGCTTGAAGATCAAGTTCATCTTGGACCAAGCAAGGAAAAACTTTAGAAAAAGGTACATCATGCTTTCTTCCTCTTTTTCCTTTAACTAGTTTAGCTACATTTAAAGGAATGCCAGTGTTCAATGTTATCATTTTTCTATCTTGGTCATAGGGGTATAGGATCCAAGAGGACATTCACCTGTCAGCAGGGGAATTTTCCTACAATAGAAATTGGCGAATCCACTGGAGATCAAAGCTTTTAGTTTCAGTTTCTTTCTTTGGTCTTGTCTTGGTTTTTTCTTGTCTTCAAATCCTGCTAACTGTATTTTTCTCTTTTATACATTTGTTGTCAGTCCTGAAGTCATCTCACATAGACTATTGATCAAGCCTTCCTGATTTTTTGTTTTTTGGGTTGGTTCTTTTTCAATCTTAGAAACCCGCACCCTCCTTCCTTTACAACCAGAGTGCTGATTTCAGTATCGACGCTCCCCTGTAGTGCTTCAGGGAGTGCTGTAGTGCTCTGGTGCTGATACAACCAGAGCACCGATTTTCCTCCCTTTTGAAAATTGTTGGATACATGTGTTGGGTGTGATTTTTTGGGTTTTTATTGTGCTCATGACTTGGTTTGTCAGCTTGTGTCTTCTATAAATCCCGCAACCTATTTATTTTTAACACTTTTTTGATATTTGTTTGTAATTTTTAACATATTTCTTTGTTTTGAAATCACTTTTTCTCTTTGAGATTTTGAGTTCATTTTCAGTACTTTCTCATTCATCTGATCGTTTGAAAGTTGTTACAAGGAATCTCAGAGATCTTTGTACTGTTCCATTTGGTCTTTGATCTTGGTATCTTTCCAAGCAAATTTCTGGAGTGAGTTTTTGTTATTTTGGCTTTCTTTTGAAAAGTTTGGATTTTTTTTTAACTTCTTATTTGATTGCTGTGAGAGTGTTCTTTTTGTTTATATGACACTTGATTCCAATT
>WSFP011443615.1:0-20354 GCA_009831015.1 Picea engelmannii | reverse complement strand
TTGTTGTAAATGAGCAAGTCATCAAAAAATACTAACAAGTGTTTCCTCAACTGTTTGTTGAACACATGGTTCATGCAAGATTGGAACGTGGCTGGGGCATTGGTTAACTCGAAGGGAATCACCAAGAACTCATAATGGCCATAATGACATTTGAAAGTAGTTTTTGAGATGTCCTCCTCCCTCATCTTGATTTGATGGTAGCCAGAACATAGGTCAATTTTTGTGAAATAGACAGCTCCATGCAGTTCGTCTAGTAACTCATCAATCCTTGGTATAGGGTACCTGTTTTTTATTGTCTTTTTATTCAAAGCTCGGAAGTCAATGCACACCCGCATAGTCCCATGTTTCTTCTTGACCAACACTGATGAAGAAGCAAAAGGGATAGAGCTCGGCATGATGTGCCCCATGTCCAAAAGTTCTTTGATGGCCTTCTCTATCTCGTCTTTATACTTCTTCGGATACCTGTATGGTGTGGTGATGACTGGTTTAGCTCCTATCTCTAGCTCAATGATATGCTCAAACCCCCTGTCTAGTGGCACCCCTAGAGGAATCAGTCCAAACACTTTGTTGTGTTTGTCAATGATCTATTGGATCTCTGGAGTGTAGTGAACCTTACCCTGCTCATCCACACGTGCCAAAATCCTACATTCAGTTGCATACACAATCTCCTCTCTCCTGAAGATGGCTTCCATCCTCTTGGCCATAACTATCTTGGCAGAATTACTTGTAATGTCTCAGAGCACTACCTTTCGTCCACCCTCCTTTGTAAAATACATCTCCATGGTATTGTAGTTGGTGGTGATAGGCCCCAATGTGTTGAGCCATTGAACTCCTAGGATTATGTTAGTGTCCAGAAGGTCCATCACATAGACGTCCTATACCAACTCATGCCTACCCAATGTAAGCTTCATACCAGGAATGTACCTGTCACAAGGCACAATGCTTCCACCTACTACCTCCACCTTGAACCCTTCAAATTCCACCATGGGCATATGAATCCTCCTCAACAATGTTGAGTCAATGAAGTTGTGAGAGGCTCCCCCATTAATCAATACTGATACTTTCTTCCCCTGGAAGACTCCTCTTATCCTGAAGGTGTTAAATTTGGGAACCCCGTTGATAGATGCCAAGGTGGCTTTCCCCTCAGCCATATTGTCCTATCCTGTGACCTCCTCCTCTGTTGTCTCTATGGTTTTAGCCTCCATGTTCTGAAGTTGGCCATAATCTTCCTCCTCCTCATTATCTGAGGTCACCTATATGTAGTGCACTTGGCCATGGCCCATGCACTTGTGTGATGGGTTCCATGGTTCTTTTCACGTGAAGCAGATTTGCTTCCTTCTCAGTTCTCTCCTGGTGTTATCATCCATTCTGCCACGACCTCTGTCAAACCCCCTTGGGTCACATCCCCCCTGGTTCATTGGAGGTCTCTGAACTCGTCCTCCAGTGTTAAGAGGTGGCCTAGGTACAAAATTTGGTTTGGTAGCTGGTCTTAGGTCCCTTGTCCTCCAAATAACATCATCTAGGTTGGTAGGCTTAAAATCCTTAACCCAACCCTTCAAGGGTTCCATCAATCCTTCAGTGAAAATCATCATAAGTCTGGTTGGTGATATATCCTGTACCATGACTGCTAGCCTTTGGAATTCTTCAATTTACACCTCTGCTGCTCCTGTTTGCCTAAGTTGTGTGAGATCCCAGAAGTGAAACTCAGGATCCCCCTGATCAAATTGGTCAATGAGTCTCTGAGTGAAATCTGTATAGGTCACTATCTGATTGTGGCCTAGTGTGGTGAGTCCATGATACCACCAATCAAGAGCCTTGCCATCCAAATACATAGTGGAAAATTTGATGGCTTCCATCTCCCTCATGGGATTAAGCTGCAGATAAGTGTCCAGCTTCTGTACCCATGCATGTGCTATCATATTGGTCGTACCATCAAAGTATGGGATCTCCATCTTCCCTACTCTTTTTTCAAACTCATAACTGCTTCGTTGGTTTGGCCTGGGCTTGTTTCTGAACTTGAGTTGGCAGTATTGATCCAGGGACATCTGTCTTTGAATTATCATATCCAAGCCATGGTACTCCCTAGCACACTGTTCCATCTACTCAACAAAGTCATCCACCTGCTCTTGTTGCACCTGTTCATATGTGAATGTGGGAAATTATGGTCTAGGGTTAACCCTGCTACCCATCTGTCCATGTGACGTACCCCCTCCATGGCTTCCTTCGGACCTGTGAGCCTTTTCTGGATTATACCTGATTTCACCATGGGATCCACCAGCCTCTTTTCTTCCATACGTCTCAGGGTCTTTCCCCTGATGAGTCATCTACATCAATAGTTGGGTTATCATCGTCTCATTCTCATCAATCTTCCTCAGATTCCCATATACCATCTTCAAGGTCTCAATGATTTCATCTTGTTCCCTTCGATTTGTCTCCTGGATTTCCTGTAAGTGGTGGAACAGGTTTCTTTCTGTACCAGCTATGGTTTTATGGAATTTTTGGAATTCGACTGCCAAGAAAGCCAAGCTCTATGGCTCACACTCATCTATTGATCCCTCCATTTTGACTTCTATTTCACTAGCCTTCTTCTTCCTTCTTCTTCCTTCTTCCCATAAAGATACCACTATACCTTTGCATGCTCTAATCCTCACAGGTTTGGAGGATCAGAGCTTTGATACCACTGTAATGATCCCAAGCCAATTTTTTTGCTTGGAATCACTAACTAACCACTGATTTGATTATTAATTGTTGTGTATGCAGGTTGGCTATGAATATTTAGGCTTTAGGGTTTATTCAGTTATTCATCCATAGATTATACAAGAATCATTGCCATCATATGAAGATCATCAACAAAGCATAAGATAGGAACCACAAACAAGATCTGACCTTTATTATAAGAAAGCAAACACCTGATACAAATAGAGAAGCATATATGGAATAGATTCAGATGGCTTCAAGAAAATAATAGAGATGCATGCAAAATGATCCCAGAGATACAAAGCAAGCCTCTCAAAGGTTGTAATAGAATATGAACGCTCAACTGCAAAAATAGGGTTTAAGCCTAACCCTCAAGCAACTGGTATGACCCTGCTGATTGCTGGAATGACCTGTTGAAGACAATGGATACCAAGGATTCGACCCTCCTAAATATGAAGACCCCCAAATGATGCCAAACTCCTCCCATTGATAGATCATGGCAATGGAAGCCTCCTCCTGAAGTATGGATCTCAAACACTGAAGCTTCCTCCTCAAACTCCAAAAACCCTAGACTGGTACGGCCCTCCCAAAACCATGAATATGGACAATAGTACGGCCTAGCTGAATATGGGCTCTGAATCCCCTAAAACTCTCTAGAATGATAGATCGGGCAACCACAAGCACCTGAGAGAAGTTTCAAGGTCAGATCTAGCCTATGGCCTTCTAGATCTGAGAAATACTGAATCACCAAATCGTCCTCTTCCTCCTGAAATCGTTCCAACCTGCAAATGGATGATAGGGACATGATAACTCCTCCAAGAAGCCCTCAAAATGATGAGAAAGGGCTTGCAAGAAAAACTATAATGTTGGAAACCTCCAAATCTTCCTCATTATGATGGATCAAACTCTTCCTCAACAAATGATGCGCCCCTGCAAGAAAACCCTAGCTAGTACGACCCTACTGGTCCAACTGGTACGATCCTGTTAGTCCTCCTAATTAGATGATGGATGTAGAATGGTGTGGGTGGAGTGTTTCATCCCCGAGACCAAGCTTGGAACAAGGTGAGTGGAATCTTTCACCACTGAGTTGTTCACTAGGGTTTGTAATATCAAAACCCTCAAAACTGTATGCTCAAGAGCATCAACAAGAAAATAGAAAAATCTAGAATGAATGAGAGGTGCGCCCTAGCCTTCTCTTTAGATTTTTTTTTTGTTTCCTTGTTCAGTTAAGTTAACCCCTAGGGTTAACTACTAACTCAACCTCCATCTCTTCTATTCCTTCATTGAGTTATCTTTTTAACTCTTTTTACCTTTTTATTAAGTCAACTTAAGAATATAACATTAGTTTGGTTGACTTTTCCCCTCAGTGTGAGACTATGGCCTAGTGGGGATACCTAGACCACTAAGTCATCCCAAAACTCCTTAGCAAGAGGTGGGGCACATTACCAAAGGATTTATCACTTATTGCCTACACAGATGTAGATTGGGCAGGTTGCATTGATGACCGATGAAGCAGTGTTATAGCAACATTCTACTTGGGTGAGTGTTTGGTATCTTGGATAAGAAAGAAACAATCATCAATATCATTATATACAGCTGAAGCAAATTATATTGTAGAAAAAACATGTTGTATATAGGTTCTATGGGTGAAACAAAATCTAACAGATATACAGGTTGAGTATGATGAGCCCATTACAATCTATTGTGATAATACAAGTGCCATCAATATCTCAAAGAACCCGGTGATGCACTCCAAGAAGAAACACATTCCAATCAAGCATCACTTTCTACATGAGCAGGCTACAGAGAATAACATCAGAGTTGAATATGTGGGAACAAAAGAACAAGTGGCAGATATCTTTACAAAACCGCTTCCAAGGGAAGCCTTTGAGTATCTTTGCCAGAGACTCAGAGTAATTTCTACTCCAAAATGAATTATTTTGAATTATTATCTTATATGTCTTAGATTTACACGAGGAAGCACCATAAAGAGGATAGTTCAGGTTGGGGGAGCAGTTTTAGGAAGAGTTCGGTCAGGGGGAGCATCCCCAAGGACGTTTTAGTTAGGGGGAGCAGCCCCAGATGGGAAGTTACCTTTTCCATTGATGTCAAAGGGGGAGAGATTTATCATATGCAGGATAGAGAGTTATATGCTTGGAGAGAGAGAACAGAGGCATGGTTCCAGGGGGAGCATGAGTGATATGACTTCAGTATTGCATCAAAGTGTTTCCATCAATGCCAAAGGGGGAGATTGTTGATTAATTGGGTTGGTTGTCATTGATGTCAACCCTTGGAGGAAGTTTGTTAGAAAATTTTCGTAGCCCCAATAGTATGATTAAGGGAATTCAGTTTGATTGATGTATAATGGTGATGCAAACCCCCACCACTTGCATGGGTTCATGTAACCTCTCGATCTAAGGATCGTTTACACTAAGGAGTTGAATTAGCTCTTGGGCCCTTGCTGAGCCCTCAAAATGTTTCTCCATGGGCCTTTCTATTTTTCTCTACACGTAAATCTATGTTCGCGAGGGTCTTTTCCCTTTAGCAGATTCTTCCACATGACCTCGGGCCAAAACCATGGGCTAAACTTTCAAGTAGTGGGAAAATTCGAGACTTCAGAGCTCTGGGCTTTGGAATTTCTAATAGCAACACCCGATGTTCCTTCTGAACGTCGAACCCATGAACAACCAAACAAAGGAAGGGATCAACGGTCCTCATTATGTGTCATGAATCTACGGTATGAAGGAACTCCAGAGCTCTGGGATTCAGGACTTCTGACTGCTCCAAGTTGCAATACCTCTGAGCATCGAACTGGCGGATTCCTAGTCTAGCGCTTAGGAACTTCGAGCTTCAGGAAGTATGACTACTGCAACTTCTAAACTTTTCGAACGTTGAATTGGAAAACTTCTGGAGGGATCCCATATCAACGTTCCTCCCTTCTTTAAAGACCGACAGCTATGATCCACTATGGGATTCCAGGATTTGGGAGTTTCGAGATGTCAACACACTCAGCCCCCCGGATCATTGAACTCCGGAGTGGCGAAGGGTTGTGATCCACGGTCCACGTGTCCTCAAATATGAATGATCGAGATGGACTTTGGACTTCGGGCCTTCGAGAGTTCTTGATCCAAAACACAACACACCCCAAATCTTTCGGACTACCTGATTCCTAAACCACTAGAAATCTGTCGACACATGGTTCTGATGCCAACAGTCAGGAGATGCTCCAGCCTTCGGGGCTTCGGGAAACTTGCACGCTCTTGTGATTACACTTCAATTTCAATAGATATTTGGACTTCCAGACCTCACCTGATCTGCAAACACGTGTCCCCCATCTACCAATGGCCTAGATTAACTTTGAGCTCCAGGAAATATACCTCCTTTGCAACATACACTTAAAAACTTTCGAATTCGTGAAGTCTAAAGGACTTCAAGTGTTAACACTCGCGCTTCTTCTCCAGATCCTATGGCGGTGAAAGAATTTGGCTCCTCTAGAACAGATCTCGTTCGCTCATCCTCCAAACAAGGTAAATCCTTTCTCTAAGGACTTTCGCTCATGATTTGTCCTGATTTTTTTCACTCTTAGTGATTCAAAACTTCGACGCATGCCTTGCGCTTCTCTCCTTGAAAAAACTTGAGACTTGAAGATTTGTGAAAAACCTCTTGCGCACTCCTTGAACTCGTCCTCCTTGAGAATATTTCAACACTTGACTAAGTGTTGGCCCTGTGCACACCTTGCATGGGTCTGCTTAGAGATTTTATACTCAGACGAGTATATGTGCACTCCTTGCACTCACTCTGCGAGAATTCACACTATCCCTCTTGAGCTATTGAGTCTAGAACCGACTCTTCCTTAAGAATCCTTGTGTGGGAATTATGCACTCCTTGCACTAAGGTTTCAAAAGAGAAACAATTTAAACTTACAGAACATCAAAGGTTCATTCATTCAAACATGAAATATACACACATGCATATAAACAGAAACAAACACAGATAACATAACATTACCCAAATTAACTCAGAGATAAACAAACTAAAACATTTGGAAGCAAATCTCCTCTATTATATTCATTCAAAAAATATTTACACAGGTTCCTGCAGCTCTCAACTACTTCTCTACAACTCTCCAACAAAATTTCTTCAACAACAATAATAATAACTTCAACAACATCTTTCAACATACATTACATACATTTATACATGAGGGGGCTTCTTGAGCCCTCCCTACAACCTATCTTAGCACTATCATATCGCAATTAAAAATTCTCCTATTAATATTATTACAATAAATGGGCATTTATAACCCAGATACAAGTCGATTCTCAATATATGTACAATCCTACAGCTAATTAAAGAAATTACAATATCCTGTGATCTCTTACAGTGGCTGAAGCTTCAAAACATTAAATGGATTTAATTAAAATACTTTCAAAATGTTAAAATGACGCACTCTCCTTAGGATCCAAACCAGTATGAATGTGCATGCATGATGTTGAGTTGTCCTCCACTTGGCCTCATTGAACGTTGATGGCGATGCTCCTGCATCATACTCCTTTGGAAAAAAAGATTCATGGACTCCTATCCATGAGATCCTCCACTCTCTCTCCATGCTTCTAGATATTAGTTTCAGTTATCCAACTGAAATCTTCTACTGGATGATCTTTCCACTTAACTAGATACTCATAATAAAATTTTCTCCTGGTCTTCTTAGCAATCCTCTGATCTAAAATCCTCTCTATATGTGGCTTCTTTGCTATGGGCATCTTCCACTTCCATTGAATATCCTCTTGATCATATGTCCCTCCTATATCATCCATCTTGTAAGGGTATAAGTCTGCTACATTGAATATTGGCGATATTCCAATGTCCTCTGGCAATTCAATCTCATAAGCATTTGCATTAAAAATTTTAAGGATCTTACAAGGTCCTATATTTTTCATCTTCAACTTGTTATATTTCCATTTTAGAAATATTTCCTTCCTCATGTGTGCTAAAAATTGATCTCCAATTTTGAAATTAACCTCTCTTCTTCTCTGGTCTATTCGGCTCTTATATTTCTGGCTGCTATTGTGTAGTTGTCCTTTGATTTGATCATGAAAATTTTGCATTTCTGCAGCAAAATCCTCTGCTCCTGCACTTCAGAATTCATCTCGTCCCAAATCTATCAACTCCAGAATTCCTCTTGGATGCATCCCATATACTATATGGAATGGGATTTTACCGGTACTTTTATTCGGTGAGTCATTATACGCAAACTCTGCTTGGGGAAAAAATTGATCCCACTGACTTTTATGTCCAGTGATCAAACTCCTTAATAGATTCCCTAAGCTTATATTCACTACCTCATTTTGTCCATCTGTCTAAGGATGATATGCTAAATTGAAAGACAATATTGTCGCCATCTTCTTCCCCAAAGTTCTCCAAAAGTGTCCCACAAATTTAATATCTCTGTCTGAGACTATACTTCTGGGCAACCCATGTAATCTCACGATCTCCTTGAAAAACAAATTTTCTATGTCAGTAGCATCACTGGTTTTTTGACATGGTATAAATGGTGCCATCTTTGAAAATATGTCAACCACCACAAAGATTGAATCACTTCCCCTCTGGGTTCTTGGTAATCCTAGAACAAAATCCATACTTATAGCATACCACGACCTGTATGGAATAGGCAATGGCTGATACAATCAAGTAGTCTATTTCTTTCCTTTTTCATATTGGCAGATTTTGCATCTGTCCACGAATTTCTTCACACTAGTCCTCATGCCTAGCCAATGGTATGAAGAAATCAACTACGCATATGGTTTATCATGGCTAAAGTGTCCAAGAAATCAACTACGCATATGGTTTATCATGGCTAAAGTGTCCAACCAATCCTTCATTATGCTTCTCCTTTAGAAAATTATCCCTCATTGAGCATTTCGGGATACACAACTGACTTCCCTTGAGTAAAAATCCATCTTGGATCAGATATTCCATCCATTGATTTTTGTCCCTTAGCAAAGGGTTCTCACATGCTTTATAAGCTTCTTTGAAATCTAGATCTTCTTGATACATCTCCTTGAGATGTTCAAATCCCAAAGTCTCCACTTGGAATTCCTGCAAGATCAAACATCTCCTGCTCAAAGCATCTGCAAATTTGTTAGTGCTTCCACTAATATGCTTAATAACAAAAGTAAAATTCTGCATGAATTCTACCCATTTGGCATGTCTCTGGTTCAATTTCTCTTGTCTGGTTATAAACTGAAAATCTTGATTGTCAGTATATAAAACAAACTCCTTCAGGATAAGATAATGCCTCTTTTTTTTCAATGCTTGAATTACAACATAAAATTCCTTGCCATATGTTGAATACTTCCTCTTAACATCATTCAACTTCTCACTGAAATAAGAAACAAACTTATTATCTTGACTTAAAACTGCACCAATGGCCACTCCACTTGCATCACATTTGACCTGAGAAGTCCTCTTAAAATCTTGTAGAACCAAAATAGGTTGCTCTGTTATCTTTTCTTTCAACACTCTAAATCCTTTCTCAGCTTCTTCTCTCCAATTGAAAGATCTATTTTCCTTCTTTATGGTGTCTAGTATGGGTGCAAAAATACTACTGAAATTCATGATGAATTTCCTATAAAAATTTTCCAACCCATGAAAACTTCTTACTTCAAACATACTTCTTGGAGAAGGCCAATATCTTATTTCCCTCACCTTTTTTGGATCCATCTTCAATTCATTTGAAGATATTACAAATCTGAAATATACAAGTTATGTTTTCATGAAAGAACATTTCTTCAAATTCACCAACAACTTCTCCTGCTGTAACTTCCTCAACACCATGTTCAAGTGTCTGAAATGTTCCTCTTCAGTCTTACTGAAAACTAGAATATCATCATCTAAATAAACAATCACAAAATTACCAATAAAATCTTTGCGCACTTCATTTATCAAGATCATAAACGTACTTGGGGAATTTTTCAAGCCAAATGGAATACCAAGCCACTCATACAATCCTTCATTTATTTTGAATGTTGTCTTCCATTCATCTCCCTCTCTCATCCTTATCTGATAATAACCACTCTTCAATTCTATCTTGGAAAAATAACTAGCTCCACTCAAGAAATCCATTAAATCATCCATTATGGATAAAGGAAATCTATACCTAATGGTTATCTTGTTGATGGCTCTAGAATTTGTGCACATTCTCCAACCTCCATCCTTCTTCGAACTCAACAAAGTTGGTATGACACACGAGATCAAACTTTCTCTGATCAAACCTTTATCCAACAACTCTTGGACTTGATCCTTGACCTATTCATTCTCTTGAGGGGTTAATCTGTATGCCACTTTGTTTGGAAAACTTTCTCCTAAAATAAGGTCAATAAGATGACGGATACCCCTGATGGGCCTTAAAGAGTGAGGTAAATCCTCCACCAAAATATCAACAAACTCATCCAATAAATACTGAACTTTCACAAGAAAATCATTCATAGAATTTCTTGTGAGAATAACTCTTGGATTACCTACAACAACAAACTACATTTCCTATTCTTTCTTGACTTCTTTCAAGAGTTCCTTCCCACTCATGAGAAGTATACTAGGACTAGCTTCCTCTTTGACTCCTTTATCTTCTATTGGTAACAACATATGCTTACACCCATTTTTATAAAGGGTATAATTATTCTTCCTCCCATCATGTATGGAATTCCTGTCATATTTCCACGGTCTTCCCAACAGAACATGACAAACATCCATGGGGATAACATCACATAAAACTTCATCTCTATAACTTTCTATTTTAAACTCAACTTTAATTTTTGTCGACTTACCATAACTTGATGTCCTTTATGCAACCACGACACCTTGTACGGATTCAGATATGCATTCATTTGCAACTTCGGTGTTTCCACCATCTCTGTGGATACCAAGTTATCAATGATTCCACTATTTATGATCACCTTGCATACCCTATCTCTAGACTTGCAAGCAGTTCTGATGGTTCTCGTACCTCTTTCTCTGGATTTACGAGAAATTTCCTCATCACGAGTGATCTTTCTTCTTTTGTTGCTTCTACCTTCACCTATGTCTCCACATTCCTCTTTTGTGCTTCAGAAATGCGATCTTTTCCAACTCCTACATTTTTATTTTCAGGACATTCCCAAGACATGTGCCATGTTTTTCCACAGACATAACACTTCACTTCTCCTCCTCTGCCTCTTCCTCTTCCTCTGCGAAAATAGTTTCTTCCTCCATAGTGTCCTCCTCTAGAAATTCCTCCTCTCTATGTCTGATTGTTATACTTTCCAGCTTCTCCTCTCAGGAATTTTTCTCGGATGGTTCCTCTTCCTTTGTTAGGACTCTTTTCTCTGTTTTGTTGACTATGTTTCCTTGCCAACTTTTCCTCTGCCTTTAGGGCTACCTGATAAGATCTTACATAGTTCTCATTTTCATCATGCCAATATCATCTTGGATTTTGTATCTCAGTTCGTTAATGTACCTAGCAACCTTTTCTTCATCATTCTCTCTGTGTCATGCTCTTATGTTTAGCTTATAAAACTCTCCGGTGTACTCTTTCACCGACAAACCTTTTTGTCTCAGATTATGTAACTTCCTGAATAGATTTATATGATAATCCTTTGGTATGAACTTAGCCTTTGGCTTAGCTACCATTCTATCCTAATTCTTGATCTTTGACTTACCTTTTCTCCTTCTGTCAACTTGCAATTCGTCCCACCATAAAGCTACATGTCCCTTCAATCTGTTCACTGCATGCTTCACCTTATTTTCATCATCAATCTCCTCATAGTCAAAGTACTTGTCTAAATCACTTATCAAGTCAAGAAATTATTCAACATTCAAATTTCCTTCAAACATTGGGACTTCTAATTTCGCTCCGATTCCCATCTTGACAACAACTCTCAATAATCGCTCCTTATTGGGTATGTGTTATATTCTTTGCATGTGTGTGTGGGCGCGTCAGATATGACAACTGCGTCTGACGATCCCTCGTACTAGTGCTTTGTTTGTGTCGTGTGCACCGGGCGCTTTCCTAGGGAGGTCCCAAGGGGGGGTAGGTATGCCCCCCCTGGTTAAGTGCAACATTCAACAACGGGCAGTATCTCGGGGCCGACGGGGTTCGAGGCAATGCCTTGATTTTTTTTTTTTGGGCGGTTTTTGCTATTTTTAGCGGTTTACTAAAAATAATCCCAGTTTTAGGGATTAGGGTTTTGGTATCTACGAAATACCTAAAAACATTATATATATTGTATAGTGAATTGTGAAATTCGAGATAATGAATATAAGAAAGGTTTTCCTGATTGAGGGCTTCCGGTATATATCTCTGTGTACTATTTGAATGAGCCATTGATTAAATTTTGTTTTGCTTAAGAATCTATATGCATTGCTTTACTTCACAGGTTTAAAACTTAAACTCCTCTGCTGGTTGTTCTCCTACAACTTCTTTTTCTTCTACATCTTCACTTTCATCTTCAATGACGTCTCCAACTTCAGGTGCTCTTCCCTGTGTTGTCTCCATGGCATCCAACCTTGCACGAAGTTGTCTCATTTCTTCTCCCATGGTTTCATTGACCACTGGTCTCTCTCCACGTCTTCTTGGCGTCATGGTTGTAAATTTTCTTTTTCCTTACAGATCTTATTTCCTACTCTGATACCACTTGATGAAAACCCCCACCATTCCCATAGGTTCATGCGACCTCCCAGTATAAGGATCATTTACACTAAGGAGATGAATTAGCTCTCGGGCTCTTGTTGATCCCTCAAAATTTTTCTCCATAGGCATTTCTCTTTTTCGTTGTGCGCAAATATGTGTTTTTGAGGGTCTTGTCCCATTAGCAAAGTCTTCCATGTGACCTCGGGCCAAAACCGTGGGCTAAATTTTCAACAGGAGAGAAAATTTGGGACTTAGAAGCTCCGGGCTTCGGAAGTTCCAATAACAACACCCATTGTTCCTTCCAAACGTCGAAACCACGAACATCCAAACAAAGGAAGGGATTAGAAGTCCTCGTTATGTGCCACGAATCTAAAGTATGTAGGAACTCCATAACTATGGGCTTTGGGAGTTCTGACTGCTCCAAGTTGCAATACCTCTGAACGTCGAACTAGCGGATTCCCGGGCTAGCGCTACAGAACTTCGGGCTTTGGGAGTTCTGACTGCTGCAACTTCTAAACTTTCTGAACACCAAAATGATGAAATTCTAGAGGGATCCTAGATCAATGGTCCTCCCTAGTTCTCTAGTGGCCGACGACTATGATCCACTTTGGGACTCCGGGCTTCGAGAGTTTTGATATGTAAACACATGCAACCACCCAGATCACTGAACTCTGAAGCGGCAAAGGGTTACGATCCACGGTCCACGTGTCCTCAAATATGAACGACTGAGATGGACTCCGACCTTCAAGCCTTCGTGAGTTATCGATCCAAAACACAACACACCCCAAATCTTTTGGACTCTCGGATTCCCAAACCACTAGCAATCTGTCAACACGTGGCTCTGATGCCAACGGTCAGAAGCTCCTCTAGCCTTTGGGGCTTCGGGAAACTTGCACGCTCTTGTGATTGCACTTCAATTTCACCGGATAGCTAGACTTTCAGACCTTGCCTGATCTACGGACACGTGTCCCCCGTCTACCAATGAACCAAATTAACTTCGGGCTCCGGGGCTACGGGAAATCTACCTCCTCCACAACATACACTTAAAAAATTCTGAATTTGTAAAGTCTGAAGGACTTCAAGGGTTAACACACATGCTTCTTCTCCAGATCCAACGGTCGTGAAAGACTTTGGCTCCTCTCGAATGGATCTCCCTTCGCTCGTCCTCCAAATAAGGTAAATCCTTTCTCCAAGGACTTTTTCTCGTGATTTCTCCTGAGCATTTTCACTCTTAGTGATTCGAAACTTCGGCACATGCCTTGTGCTTTTCTCCTTCAAGAAAATTGAGACTTGAAGATTTGTGAAAAACCTCCTGTGCACTCCTTGCGCTCGTCCTCCTTGAGAATCTTTCAACACTTGACTAAGTGTTGGCCTTGTGCACACCTTGCATGGGTCTCCTTCGAGCTTTTATACTCAGACGAGCATATGTGCACTCCTTGCACTCACTTTGTAAGAATTCACACTATCCCTCCTGATCTATTGAGTTTGGAACCAACTCTACCTTCGTACTCCTTGTGTGGGCACTGTGCACTCCTTTCACCAAGGTTTCAAAAGAGAAACAATTGAAACTTATAGAACATCAAAGGTTCATTCATTCAACCATGAAATATACACACAGGCATATAAACACATAAAAAAACAGATAACATAACATTACCCAAATTAACTCAGAGATAAGAAAACTCAAACATTTGGAAGAAAATCTCCTCTATTATGTTCATTCGTAAAATATTTACATAGGTTCTTGCATCTCTCAGCTACTTCTCTACAACTCTCCAACAAAATTTCTTCAAAAACAATAACAATAACTTCAGAAGCCTCTTTCGACATACATTACATACATTTATACATGAGTGGGCTTCTTGATCATTCCCTCTAGCCTATCTTAGCGCTATCATATCGCAATTAAAACATTATCCTACTAAGATTATTACAATAAATGGGCATTTATAACCCAGATATGAGTCAATGCTCAATATATGTACAATCCTACAACTAATTAAACCAATTACAATCTCTTGTGATCTCTTACAATGGCTCAATCTTCAAAACATTAAAGGGCCTTTAATTACGATACTTTCAAAATGCTAAAATGACGTGCTCTCCTTGGGATCCAAACTAGTTTGAATGTGCACGCAAGATGCTGATTTTTCCTCCACTTGGACTCATTGAATGTTGATGGTGATTCTCCTACATCAAATGGTATGAATTTTAATATATTTGCAGGTAAGACTATTCTAGATGGATAGTACATGTCATGCCATTTTCGGTGATATGCGAAACGTCACATAACTCCTCACGATTAGAGAGTTATGGAATGGTGAAGTGGAGAACCCTCATGAGTTATTTAGAAGGTCAAAGAAGTCAAATTAATTCTAGAATCTCCTAGAAGAAGTTGACTAGTCAAGTGGGTGAAACTAGGAGTTAGTCATGGGTTAAGTTGTTGCAATAAAAAAATAATTAAAAATTATTTAGTTGCAACTAGAAGTGGAGAATTTACTATTTGTAGAAAAGTGAGTTAGAAGTGCACAAGTGGTTAGAAGTGGGTTAGCCCTAAAAGAAGGAAAGTGGATTAAGTTGGTTATAAGGTAACCCCTTGAGGAAGCTACATGGAAGTATAAATAAGAGAGAAAGGCTCTCCCATTAGCACCTATTGAATATCTATTTTGTGAAAGGTTATTTGGGCATGTATTATTGATAGAGAAAAGTGTGGTAGAAAAAGTGCAACATAAAAATCACGGTAGGAAAAGTGCAGCATGAAAAGTGCGGCAGAAAAATTGCGGTAGGAAAAGTGCGGCAGAAAAAGTGTGGAAAGAAAAGTGTGGCAGAAAAATCGTGGCAAAAAAAGTGCGACAGAAAAATTGCGGCAGAAAAATCGCGGCAGAAAAAGTGCGACAGAAAAATCGTGGCAGCAGAACGCTACAAGAAGAAAAAGGGTGGTTGGAAGGGGCAAGGATAGGTGGTTGTAGCAACCTTTCAGTTGTAGCTGGAGAACATTGGGGGTTGTATCCATAGAATTGGGGAGTTGGAGCTTCCCTCAGGTTGTAGCCTGATAATAGGGGGTTGTTGGACACACCGACCACACTGAGAAGGGGGGGGTGAATCAATGTAGGGATCTTTTTCAACTTCCCTTCACAAAAAATCCTTATTTAGCAATCACCATTTACTCATCACTTATTACTGCCATTTATAACCATTTGTATGTGAACATATATCAACAACAGATAACAACAACATATATCATCAATACACCATCACCACAAAGAACACAAGATGTATGTACAATTTTATTTTTATTATGGACTAGAATCCTTGGGTTTATCAGCAACAACTGAATAGAGTATCAACTCCACAAGAGCACTAGCTCTGCAATGCAATACTCAACTTACACAACTCATTACCAATTGAGAAGAGGATTCAATCCTCAATAAATACCAATCTGTCAACAGGTACGCAACATGTCCGTAGTGCAGCATGTGTATGTATGCATCCTACCAATAGTGCAACCCGTGTATGTACGTGGTTTGGTTCACAACAACCTGTGTATGCCTCCTTAATAACTAGGATTTTCTCTCCCCATGAAAACTCATCTCTTTTGCATCCTCTGTCACATCCACTTCATCCCTTCACTGTCCAATCTGTACCATAACCAATCACAACACATATATGCTATCCAACAACTCACTCATGCGCCTCAACAATACAATATGAATGTTTCTTAATCATCTATAAGTAATCAGTATACTATAGCAATCATATCAGTACTAAAACGTAATAGTGATTCTCACTCTATCAATCAACCAACATAAACCATATCACAACAACCATGCCAAAAATTCCTTAAGAATTCACCATACCATAGACAAAAGTATCCATCAAAACAATCATGTAACCATACCATTTTTCCATGGCAGATCTGATCCCACAAAATGAAAATATGGAACTTGCTTCAGACTTCAGGAACCTGGCACCATCTCACACTCAAGTCTCCGTGACACTCTCCAACTGTACGCACTCTGATCTCCTTCAGCCCATGTGTGTACGTGTCCTGCCTCACTGCAGCCCGCGTATGTACACACTCTATCTCACTACAGCCCGTGTGCTCATTCAGAAACTAGGGTTTTTGAACTTCCAAAAATTTTGTCGTCAAGATATCAGACTTACAGAAACTTCAATGTGTCCATGAGTACCTGCAATGACTCTCTCACTCAGAATAGATCTTCAACATATGCTCAAGAGAGAAGCTCTTACAAGAGACCTTTTCCTCTTATTTTTACTCTCCAAGTAGTTTTCTTAGAAGCATCCACTTAGCTACTTTATCCACATAACCACTTTGTCCACATAGCCACCTTTATTCAACTTTGTCCACTTAGCCACTTTTTTCACATGGCCACTTGTCCACTTAACCCACTTTCCTTATTTTAGGGTTAACCCACTTATAACCACTTTCCATAATTAGAAATCTCTCCACTAACTTTATTATTTAAATAATCCTCCTTGACTTAATCACTTCATTTTATTATTTAAACAATTTCTTCTTTGCAAACACTTTGACTTCTTTGACCTTTGGGGAATACTAGCCAACACATGAGGGTCCTCCAAGTTTGTAAGGCCATAACTCTCAAACCGTGAGGAGTTATGTGACTCTCCGCATACCAAAGGAAATGGAATGACAAGCACTATCCATCTATGATAGTTTCACTAAAAAATTCACTGATCTTTATCTCATTATTCCATAATTTATCTTGGGTTCTCTAACCATACTTCTAGGATAACTCGACATCAAATCATTTTCCCATGAGGGATTTCACCATAAGGGGACCACTTTGGAGTTCATCCATTTGTACTTCCTATCAACCATGACAAGACAATAATGAGTCATCTTTACATCAATCCAACTGGAATAGCCCATGACAACACATCACTATGACATTGTCCCTTTGTCATTGATTCCAATGATCAATACATTAATGCATCAATCCATCTACACATCATATATAAATGACAACACATCAATCCATTTTCATCTATGCATGGAATCATCTATGCATCATATATCAATGAAAACACATTGATCCATCTTCATCTATTCATGACATCATCTATGCATCATATGCAAATGAATTCACTTGACATTAATCCATTGACAACAATGACAATACATACTACATCAATATACTTATGACAAGACATTGTTCCTTTGACATCAATGAAAATATGATCCAACAATCTCCCCCTTTGGCATTAATGGAAATACCAACATTGATGTCAACACCAATCATTGATGGAAACATGTAGACATGGCATTTCTCTTCATCAATAGTCATCTCAATCACATCAATGCGACTATCTCCCCCCCTTTGAAATCAATGGAAAAGGGTAGTTCTCTCCTTGGGGTTGCTCCCCCTGCCTAAACTCTCCTTGGGGCTGCTCCCCTTGTCTAGATGCCTTTGATATTCCTATGAATAATCTCTTCCCTTTTGAACAAGGGATATCACTCTGATGTAATGCTGAAGATATATCGCTCATTCTCCCCCTGTGACCATCGTTCCACCTAGAACCATGCCTTTGAGCTCTTTCTCCAAGTATTTACCTTTGCATCTGATAAATCTCTCCTCCTGGAATCATGGGAAGAAAAATGGCTCCCCCTGTGGGTATGTCTCCCCCTATCTTTTCTACAATATGAATAATGTGCTACCACTGCAACATGCTTCTGTTGCAAATGATACTAATCAACCAGAACATAGATCAACTGCTCAAGAATGACCTTCTCTTCCTATGATGGTCCTTGGACCTGCCCATGCATCAAAATCGTGCCATACCATACATCATAAAGAAAAAGATATGTCAATAATGAATAAAGAATCATGACCAAAACATCCACCATGTACATACTGTGCCATATTGTGTGCCAACCATGCACAACATCCATGTACATTAATACCATACAAGATACCATAAGATATCATCAATGGATTGCATCAACCATATGCCTCTACCATGAATCAAGTGCCACAACCATGTATCTCAACCATCAAGCATCATAAAAAGTGTCTCATCTATATCATCCCATACATCATGTACCAAAGTATATGCTAAACAAGTAATACCAATGATGTACTTTAGCCAAGTACTATCACCCATATACCATCTATGAGTGCATCAACATTGCACTAAACATGTGTCTCCACCTTTACCAATAAAGTGCATCAACCATGCACTAAAGCTCAACAGGATGAACTATAATCAAGATGTCATCTCATAGATGTATACCATATCAACCAGAAACCATGTGCCAAACATACTGCTAGCAGGTGCCTCTAACAATGTACCAAAAGTGTACCAATCGCGCATAAACTATAGATAAATCTATGACTCATCAATGATAACCATCTCATCAAATCATGAACTACATGTCCCAATATGTAGCTCAAACACATGCCAAATGCATGCACCAAGATATCCAACAAATATGCCTCTAACAATACATCACAAGATATATCGATGGAACTCAAATATGTACCAGCCATGTACCCTAACAGATCTTCCTCAACCTCCATTCACTACAACAAATACTAAGCATCCAAAAATACATGTACTAGAAGTGTGCCTCAATAGATCAATGATATCTCTAGCTAGCATCATCATGATTTATCTCATAACCAAAGTGCCATAACTTCACTTTCACAACCAACATTGTTCCTCAATAGAAAAAGCCTCAATCCATACTCTAGAGTTAGTATAATGCATCAAGGATAAACTTTCAACACTCAACCATATGTCATCACCATACATACATCAATTATGTATTCCAACATGTAATCATGAAAACTTGCAACAAACAATGTCAGAACCTGCAACAAACCATGTCAGAGTAATATCATCACACCAAGCTGCAACTTATTTGCAAAACCTACTTTCCAAGGTTTTTACCACATGTACGCGACCTGTTGTACAGAAAAATAGCGTATGTACACGAGCTATTTATAGGTCATCTCGCATATGTACACGACTGTTATCAATGTAACCCGCATATTCTTCAGTAGAGGTCAAGCTTGAGCTTGCCTTAGGCCTACCATTATGTTCTGATTGTTCAGTCTTCTTCAACCACTTCTGAAGGTGTCCCAACTTCTCAGAACTTGATCTCTGAGCTTCCATTTTTCTAACATTGTCTTCTCTTCTAGTCTCATGTGTCCTTCTAGTCATACTATATGAAACACTCCTCATGGATTTTTTTCTTGTGTTCCAACAATCCTGGGATTTGTGGCCAAATCCACTACAGTTGTAGCATCTCATGGTGTGACAATGAGCAACAATGTGTCCTACTTGATTACATCTCCAACACCGTAGGGTGTTATGAAATCTTTCATTATCTCTCCTTGCATAATATTTTCATTCCAAATCTTTGTGATTATATTCATTACAAGAGTAACATTGACCATGAAAAACATTTTCATACCTTTGTTGTGGTGTCCATCTTGAAGGTGTATCCCTTTTGAATTTGCTTTGAGGTGTAAAGATGGCTTCTTGATGTCTTCCTTGCTTTGTTCTTTTGAAATTTTCTTTCTTTGTGTAGATGGTTGACTTGCAACATTATTTCCATCTTTTGAGAATGAGGGACTTACCTCAAGTTTCTTTGAGGTGCTTGCTTCAAAATGCGTAGCTTCTTTGTTGTATCCAAGACCTGATTTATCATTTGGTGATCTTTGACTATCCAAGATTTCATTCAATATTGTTGAGCTATTCAAGAATTTGTTTGACTTCTCTACTTTCTTTCTACGATCAACAACTTTAGCTTCCAACTTATGACATGACTCTTCATTTTCATTTACTTGATTCTTTAATATTTCCTCTACTCTTTTGGCTTCTTCAATTTGGGTCTTGAGATGGATATTAACTTCAAGACTTTTGCTAATATCATTATCTACCTTATTATTTTCTTCTATTTCATTCTTTAGTCTTTTGATCTCTTCTTCCTTTTCTTCTAATT
>WSFP011443614.1:0-20354 GCA_009831015.1 Picea engelmannii | reverse complement strand
AATTGGAATCAAGTGTCATATAAACAAAAAGAACACTCTCACAGCAATCAAATAAGAAGTTAAAAAAAAATCCAAACTTTTCAAAAGAAAGCCAAAATAACAAAAACTCACTCCAGAAATTTGCTTGGAAAGATACCAAGATCAAAGACCAAATGGAACAGTACAAAGATCTCTGAGATTCCTTGTAACAACTTTCAAACGATCAGATGAATGAGAAAGTACTGAAAATGAACTCAAAATCTCAAAGAGAAAAAGTGATTTCAAAACAAAGAAATATGTTAAAAATTACAAACAAATATCAAAAAAGTGTTAAAAATAAATAGGTTGCGGGATTTATAGAAGACACAAGCTGACAAACCAAGTCATGAGCACAATAAAAACCCAAAAAATCACACCCAACACATGTATCCAACAATTTTCAAAAGGGAGGAAAATCGGTGCTCTGGTTGTATCAGCACCAGAGCACTACAGCACTCCCTGAAGCACTACAGGGGAGCGTCGATACTGAAATCAGCACTCTGGTTGTAAAGGAAGGAGGGTGCGGGTTTCTAAGATTGAAAAAGAACCAACCCAAAAAACAAAAAATCAGGAAGGCTTGATCAATAGTCTATGTGAGATGACTTCAGGACTGACAACAAATGTATAAAAGAGAAAAATACAGTTAGCAGGATTTGAAGACAAGAAAAAACCAAGACAAGACCAAAGAAAGAAACTGAAACTAAAAGCTTTGATCTCCAGTGGATTCGCCAATTTCTATTGTAGGAAAATTCCCCTGCTGACAGGTGAATGTCCTCTTGGATCCTATACCCCTATGACCAAGATAGAAAAATGATAACATTGAACACTGGCATTCCTTTAAATGTAGCTAAACTAGTTAAAGGAAAAAGAGGAAGAAAGCATGATGTACCTTTTTCTAAAGTTTTTCCTTGCTTGGTCCAAGATGAACTTGATCTTCAAGCCCTTTAATGAGTTCTGCAATTCAATAGACAACAAATACAATGCATACTTCCTACTCTACCAAGATTAGTTTAAACTAGATTTATCAAAGAGAGAAAAGCCTATGAAATCATACATAAACTTGAAGGAAACAGGCCAAGCATATATTAATGAGAACATAACAAGGTACTTACAATTTGTAGATGCAGATGCAGTAGCCTCACCAATTCCTCCTTGTCCAACCCCTTGCTCGAAACATCCATGATCAGAATGACAATACGTTTCACTGATATTTTCCTCTCTTTCACCATGAGGATGCCTCCTTTTATAGGCTTTGGGAGGCTTAACCACCTTAGTTATCTTTGGAATAAGTTGAGGATATGACTCCATCAGTTGTGGTACTTCCCTTGGATACATCTTAAAGATTGGATTCAAGCCAGACCAACTTGAATATTTTCTAGATGTCCTTAGAGATAAGGGGGATTTCTCCCCAAGAATTTCTCAACCAATCAGTGCTCCCTCAAAGATGGCAACAGAGCACTACAATACTCCCTGCTAAGTGTACAAGGAGCACTAGCACTCCCTGTAAGTGAGTAGAGGAGCATTGATTTCCAAAAATTTGTTTAAGATGATAATTTCCCAAGGAAATACAATGTATAAGTTTGCCAAATGATGTGTTTTCCTCTTCTAACAGGTCTTAGAGGGTGTACCAAGTGTTCTAATGGTGTCATCTGCAATGTGACATATGCCAGGCAAAAATAAAATGTTTGCAACACTTGCAACAAAAGTGTGACACTTACGATAATGATGATGGGACATTATCAAAGTGAGGAATTTTGACATGTAACAGATATTTTAATGAAAAAAAGTGTGATATTAAATTTAGTCATAATGATAATATAGTGTGTTCAAATATTGAGTTAGTTTGATGGAAGAGACAAGTTTTATTTTAAAAGGTATAAAAAATAATGTGGTCTTCTATACTAAGGGTGGTTTTAATAATAATGTGTTTTTCTAACCATTGCTTTCTTGTAGATCACCCGGAGATCACTAGATCCCACTAAGCTTTGCTTTTATGTACATCACCGAAGAAAAGAAAGAACCTACCTCACCATGCATATGTACAAATCTTAGATAATTATGATGGAAGAGATAGTCTCTATGAGTTCTAGGTGACCAACGTAAATGCATATATTATTAAAAGTGTCCTAAATGATAACGTGGTCTTACCTACATAACATGGGTTACCTCATATCAAAAATGGTGATATGATTGTTGATTGGACCCTTGGTGGAATGTTTCTACGATGGTGTTTGCATTCTTAAATTGATATGTTGTAGTAGATTTTTTTGTCGCACCATGATTAGTGATGACATGATGAGTTATATAGTTATTTTACTCGCATGCATTGAACATATTTAAGTTGATGAACAATGGTTTAGAATTTAGAATCTCACGCACTTGTATATTTATGCTAATGAAAGTTGGACTACAATATTTACTTGTGCCATTAGATTTATCAATGAATAATGGATTAACAACCTTCATTTGCACCAAGTGAATTGATGTGTGTTTTAGTAGATTTCTAGTGCACCATGGAATTTAATGTAATGCATGTTTTTTTTAGTCTTTTACTACTTGCACTATGAAAATTTATTGTAAGGAAGATTTCCTTGATTTTATACTCCTCGCGTGCCTTGGAATAAGTGTTGAATTTTATGTTGACTACATTGCGCCTTAATTCAATGAATGTTTACCTTGTGCCATAAATTTGTTATAATTTAATAATTGGATTGCTTGATCATTCGCATGCATCTCATTAGTGGCGAAGCTTGATGGGCTTAATAATAAATTGTACTTACACGCATTAATTTATGTGGGAGTGTGATTGATTCGTTAAGTTTTCTCTTTCAGCCTGAATTTTAAAGTTGAGCACTCTTGCATTGTGAGTAGATGTTATTTAATCTTGCATCTTTACTTGAGTTTTCATATGAATGTTCTAGAATGGTTTACTCTCGTGTGTAGCAATTATTCAATGTTGATGTATGGTTAATAACAATAATGATTACCCTTGCGTTGTGGATTATGGATGTTTAGGATTGAGGAATTGATGAATGGGTGATTATGACATGCTAATATGCTACGCTAATTATTCCATGTATGATAAATGTCTCCATCCTTCGTTGTCGTGTTGATGGCGTTGTTAATTACTTCAACGATGAGTAGGGATATGTGTTACAACATGTCATTATTCATTTAATATCCATATAGTTATGTTTCAATTGTATATCGTTAATTATGGCTAATGTGTTGGATTTATGTCGTGAATGATTGATTATGTGTTCATGTTGTTCATATATATATGATGATGATGATGATGATGATGATGTCAAGGAATTTTCTTTTAATGGTGATGTAATTACCAATGCAACAAAAAAAAAAAAACATGTTGTGTGTGTCGGTTGTTGTCGTAACGGATGGGTCGTTACATCATTACACTGAAAGTAGAAGGGATAATCATGGAATATTATTATAGTTTGAACCCCAAAATCACATCAATACAAAGATCATTGATTGTTGTAATAACAACTGCAAAATATTCCTAAACATACAAATATAATCTTTGCAAGGTAGCTACGATGTATACTAATAGAAAACAATAGAATATACATGGGAATGATGTCAATAACCCTCAAGAATTGTTTCCCATTGTTGAGAAACCCTCCAATATGTGGTTTCATCCTTCAATCCCACGAATTCTGCAGTTAAGGTACTCAGGCTCCTTCCAAAACTTCATTGTTGGAACCACAACAATGTATGGTTGAGATAGACGGCCTATAATCTCTCCCAATGGTCTTTCCTTCACCTAGTGGACCTGCAGATGTTGGTCGGCCTCCCCAATGAACATTCATTTCTCTTTAAACTAGACCCATAGCCCTACCTTAGATACAATGACTCCCTCAATGGCCTTACGTCCCTGGTCTAGTTCCCTATGGCACCTTATCCTCCATGAATAACACTTGGAAGAGGGGCTCGACCTCTAAGTCCTCCAACAATCTCGTCCAATGCAATGAGTTTCCAAATGATAGATCCACCTACAAAACAATGGAAAATAAATTCCTTCCAGCAATATTATGATCCTCCACAAAAAAGGTTACACCAATAAACTATGAGTAAACTCCCAAAATGATACTCCACTGAAGATCCTGGATGGATCCTCCTTTATTATCTAGTTAGGGTGGATATCTCACCACCAAAACCAAACTAGTAATGGAAGGGTTTTTCTAAACCCTAACAAAACAATGGCTCCAAAATCACCATACAAGAGATCAATCAAAATAGGCTACCCCTCCTTTTATTCCCTAGGTTCAAGTTATCTTTGACCAACAAAACCCACCAAACATCGGCCCTTTCGGCATCACCTGCTTGCACAAATGAAGTCTCACCTAAGGTATCTATTAGCACTGCAAGAACCAAGTTTCTGCAGTAGTGAGGGAATGGGAGGTGACCATTTTTTTCATTATTCCTTATTAGTTTTGTGGGTGTAATTTTGTCATTGTTCTCTATTAACTACTTAATGATTTCAAATTCATATTATCATTAGATTCTAGTTTACCACATAACTTGTTATTGTAACAATCATGATTATTGCACAATGATTATGTATAACACATATCTAATCTAATAAGCATAAAAAAGAATCCATGAACAGTCATATAACATACATGTAACACAAGATTGAATGTTGTTCACCAAACTCTGGGCTACGTCCACAGTGGATGGCTTCTTTATAATGTGGTTATCAATTTCTTCTAACTTGGGCACTGTGCTTATAAATATATGGCATGGTTATCTTTCTTCTCTCCTATCCTAGCCGCTCTGCAGTGCAAGCCTCTCTCTCTCTACCTCATCTCTTCCATTCATACATGAATTCCTCTCTTTTATAGAATAGAATAGACCATCAGGAATAGGAACCCAATTACATGAGAAACAACAACAACCAGAGAACCACTATTCTCCAAATGTGTTACATATTTATACATATAATCTAGGGCTTAAATCCCTTCTTGTTTCCTCCCAAAACCCTATTACAATGCATGATTATTCCAGTTAACTAGTTTTCGGCTGATTTTACTTGTTTTTCAGTCTAAATGCTGATTTTCTCTTGTTCTTCTTTCTTTTGGGCATCCTTCCATATTTAGCATGTCGGGTTGTCATGCTTCCTTTTCTCTCGCTTTCTTCTCTTGCTTTATTCTTTGTTGTATTTGTCTCTCTACTTTATTTTTCTTATTATACGTTATTCTTCTCTCACTGTGCATTGTATTTCTTTATGCGCCTACGATACTCATTGTCCTCTTAGATGCGCCTCAATTATGCACTCCCTAGTATTCCTTCTTATCCTATGCACCTCCGCTACACACTTCTTCTATACTTAGGATTTTTCCTAAAATTTTATTCAAAATTTCCTGTCCAACAAGCCCCCAACACTCACATGTGGCTTGTCCCGAGCCACTCAGGCATGTTGCCTACTCTTCCATGCCTCAATGAACTCTTGGGAGGATACCTTTACTACCTCCACTTCATTTAGGATTGTTGCCTTTCTTTTTGCGATCTCTTCGGCCCCCTACACAGTCAAGGTTGTAAGTTTCTCCTCTACTTCATAGGTTTTCTGCTTTACCTTACCCTGTGTAGTGGTCAGCTCTATGATTACCCTCACTCCTTCCTCCTACATTGGTTCAAGGCATTGTTGAAGGACCTTATGTTGATCCCTCATCTTATCCACTTCCAAGTATGATTTCCTCTATGCAAAAATTGATGTCATATGTTCCATTGGTGGAAGTGTAGTGATCCTCTTTAAATCTTGATGTGCCTTTTATTGTGCTTCTCTTAACTTTTCCTCTACATCCTTCATCTCTATATCCTCCACTAAGTCATTTCATATATGTGTGCTCTCTTCACATATTTTGGCACAATATTCTTCTATATTCTTAATGTTATTGATTGTTGTGATCACCATTCTCTCTCTTCCTTCTCTGATTTTTGGTGGTGTTCCTAGCGCACTATGCAGTTGTATATATTCTATCTATGATCTAAAGCCCTTGATGACTTCGTTGATATCCAACACTTTTTCTTCCATAGTAGCTTCTACTACTATGGGGACTTCTAGAATTGTCTTGTATAGTTTATGGACAGGTTCTTGGGTTTTTTGCGCTATAGTTTTAGCTTCGTCCTTTTCCTTGAGGGCTTTCTTGACCCTTTCCTCAGCCTCATTTTTTTCCTTCATTATCTCCTCCACTTGTCATTCAACTTCCTTCTTTTGTTGGAGTACAGCGTCATACTATTGTTGTAACTGGGCTCTTTTGTCCATCATTTGTATTAACTCCTATCGTTCTTCATCGCCTCGTCTCTTAATCTCTTTCAATAAGTGAATCTGCAAGTCTTGTAGTATTGGTATCAAAATCCTCGATACCACTATGTTCAGGTGTCCTAGTGCATTCACCTATTCTTTTAATTCGGACGTTGGAAATTCCAGTGTGTATGTCTCAATCCAGAGTGTTCTATGCCCAGCTGCTAACTATGTTAAGACCAAATGCGCACTATCAGCTTCCTTTCCTGGGAGTATGGATGGTCCTCCCTTGGTTCTACTCTCTTTTTCTAGGCTAACAATTGTTAAGAGTTGTTGGATTGTTTCCAACTGATCCTACACCCATGTGTTGTTTCTCTTCTTGTTTTTCGGTTGCTTCCTCCATTATTTCTTTCGTGGTGTCCCAAAATTGGTAGACTATTTGGTCCATATTATCATCAGTCAAAGTGTATACTGAGGTTTCTATGTACACTTTAGTCTTCTTGCGTGCCCATCCTATTGATTATTTCCCCTTATCATTTCATTTTGTGTCTGTTGTTGGAACTGTCTGTTGCTCTTTTGTTGTGTATGGTCCTGGTAGATCTATTGCGCCATTGTTTTTCTCATTCCCGTACTAGTCATCGGGTTCCTCATCACTCTTATCATACTCTTCTTCCTCATCTGGGTGCCCCATTTTATCTGTTGAGATTTTCCACTCCTCTTCCTAGACATTCACAATGAGGCATGTGTCTTTCAGTCTCAACCTATAGTTTTTTGGAAACCACTAGCGTGTTGGGTCCTTCTTTTCCTGCACTTACATGTGGTGCATTTATGCTTTAAAACTCGCGATGTCCTTATATGTTTCCACAATCTCTGTTGATATGCATAGTGTGTGTGCAACTATATTCATGATGTTTTCCAAGTATACATAAAATGTGGCATTAGTATCATGTTTTCTTCTCTTAATCATTGTATTCCATAAGTTGGCATATCTACTAGCCATATTTCCACTACTTGATGTGTGCATGTGTTGATAGTAGTCTAGTTCCTACCAATTGAATAGTGCAATCAAAATCAAAATCCATGCAAAGTGAAATTGCGTGCCCTTCTCTTGGGTCTCAATACAATCCTACAAAAATTGGTTCACCAAGAAGGTGGCCCAGTTCATTTGAACCCCTTTGACAAAAATTTCTACAGCTGGTACTTCATCCTTCCTGCACTTGTGCAACAACTTCCAGGCCAGTACCTACATTGAAAACCAAACATTGGTGTCACTGGTGTTTTTAACATCCAGTCCCTTTTTTCCCATGAATGTCTGGAACTTTTCCTTCATTGAATCTGAGATGGCTTGCTCTCCTGCCTTGTTGAACAAAAGGGTCATATCCTCATCGTATTTTGGGATTCCTATAATGCGTGCAATCAGCGCAGTATCAATTGACATTGTGGGATCAAGCCATAGTGTCCCTCTGTGGACGCAGTTGAGAAACACCTTCACACAAGCATCAATCTCTACATTGTGTCTGAAGTGTGGGATCTCCAACGGGTTCAATATGCCTGCCTTCTCCAATCTCGTCACCCACTCCTATGTCTCCAATAGGATTTCTCCTGTGCCTGATATGATCCTAGTGCGCAAATATTTTTACTTGTCCAGCTCTAGGAATTTTTTCTCTCAGTGATGTCATGATCCATGAACTTTCGGCCAACAATCTTGTCGGTCATATCTCCTTCCATGCTTACACCAGGAGGAATTGGTGATTTCTAAAGTGGGTATTTAAAATTTAATGGTACGTGTATTGGTGGCACAGTATCCATCCTCGGTGGGAGGTAATCTATGTAGAATATTTCTTGTGAAACCAAAGTCAAAACTCTGGGTACTTCCTCGATCTCTGGTGTATTTACTGGGCATTTTTCCTTTTTTCACGTTGTTGCGAATGATGCACCAACCTTTGGTGGGGCCATTCATCCTATGTGACAGATTCCTTAATTGGCTATATGTTTTTTCTCTGGTAGTTGTATCTCGACTCTGGTGCACTCATATTTACTCTGGTTTTCTCTGGTTCACTCACTCTTGCATGCAATAATGATTTGTTCTTAGTGACCCTTCATTGTTTTTGTACCTTCTGTCCAACTGTACATATCTCATCCCGCCTTAACTAACTTGTCCAAAACGAAGTTGATAAATGTGGCTTTATTACCAAATCCATCATGATTTTTTCCTCATACTGCCAATCTGTCATGATTTACAGCGGCTTTTTCCATTTAAGGTGATACGACGTCTTTATGACCTGTCATTCTCACTTCGTAGCCGTTATTTTCATGTTTTAATGCTTCCAATAGACTTATCATTTCCAAACTGTTCAATTGTTCTTTTCTTTGCATCTTTTTCTTCTATGTATGATTTTCTAGCTCGGTGCAGTTCTATCATGATGTGTGATAACCCACTCCTTCTGCGCAATCTCCTATGCCTTGTACTTTATAATCTTTTTATTTTTTCTATATCTACATTTTATTTGATTTTGTTCCTTTTTCTTCTTCTTCTTTTTCCCTTCCTACTATAGTACATCTACTATGATACATGTGTTCAGGCACAACCCAAATTACTATGCAGACCATCAAGCGCCTTTGTAGAGTTTCAGCCAACTTCCATTTACCATTCCTCCAATGACTTCTCTATTCAGGGTTTCCAATTGTGTAGCACTTATATGTGTTACATGTTGAATCACATATGGTCCTAGCCAGTGCATTCTAAACTTCCCTAGATGTTGCATGAACTTGTTGTCATAGAGTAATACCATATCTCCCAATTGAAATTTTGTATGTTTTATGTGTCAATCATGCCAAGACTTCTCTCTTGCTTTTTGAACTTGCTGATGGAAAACTGTGACAAACCGATCTTCCTCAAGATGTACTAATTGTTCCAATATCTCCTCTATTGCACAGATTCTGATAGATCAGTGGTTGTTGCAATGCACAAGCTAGGTAGAATAAACTCCATTAGAATCACTGCTTCCTGCCCATAGACCAAACTAAAAGGTGTCTGACCTGTCAAATTTTTACTTGTAGTCTTGTAAGCCCATAACACTGCATGAACTCTTAAGTCCCAATCACCTCTCCCTATGTTGAAAATTTTGTTCAAAGCATTCTCCAAGATTTTATTGAAAGCCTCCACTATTCCATTGGACTAAGGATGATACAGGGTACTCTTCTGATCATGAATTTGTAACTCCTCAGTCAATAATGCAATTATCCTATTCAGAAAGTGTGTGCCTTGATCACTGAGAAATATGCACGGACATCCAAACCTTGCAACTATATTCTCAAACGAAAACCTTGCATCAGTCTTCACGGTGCAATTTGTAATTGGGGATGCTTATTCCCATCTTGTCAAATACTTCTTCGTAGTGATGATGTATCTTACCCCTGATCTTCTTACTTGTGGATTGATTGGACCTACAAAGTATATGGTCCATTTATCAAGTGATTGCAACGTAACTTGTGGATTTAAAGGCATTTCATCCCTCTTAGATGGATTTCCTACTCTTTGGCATACATTGCATGATTGATAGTATTCCTTAGCATATTTTTGAAGTGTAGGCCACCAAATACCTACGCACAAAATAAAATTGGCATTTATCTCCCTACATAATGTCCTCCTGCAATCTTGTCATGTGCTTCTTCAAGTATCGTTGGTCTTTCATGTTCTAAAACATAGTGTCTCAATATTCCATCTACACCCAAATTGTATAATTTTCCTATAATCAACTGATAATATGTATCTTTCACTACCGGTTGTTTCTTCTACGCCATTTTCATCTCTGATGGAGCCATTCATGTACTTAGAAATTGTACGATGTCTGAGAATTAATCATCCACCATCTTTACTACATATAGTTGTGCATATGGTAAGTTGTCATCTAAATTGCCTACATCGTATCCTGATAATATGCACAATAGATGATCTGGCCCTACATTCATCTTCCCTTGTTTTACTACAACCTCAAAATCATATTCCTGGAATAATAGTATCCCTCTGCATATTCTCCCCCCCAACACCAGTTTGTTCACTAGGTATTTTAATGCAGAATGGTTTTTATACATCTTAAAGTGAGACCCCAATAAATAATGTCTGAATTTATGTAGTGAATAGACCATTGTAAATCCTTCTTGTTTTTTGGTAGTATAATTCTTCTCTGCTATAGACATCTTCCTACTTGTGAAAGCAATTGGGTGATCTATGTCTCCCTCCCCTGGTTGAGATAGTATTGTGCCCAATGCTATAGACGATGCATCTACATGTACATGGAACTCTTTGTTCCAATATATAAAAATTAAAATCAGTACAGTCGCTACTTTTTTTTTTAATGTGTGCAACCTCTTCTGACACTCCTCATCCCATCAAAACTTTGCTTCCTTCTTCAGCAACTTTTCCATCGGTTATGTGATCTGCATATAGCCCTTAATAAATTTTCTGTAATATCTTGTCTGACACAGAGTTTCCCTAAGTTGCCTAACTGATGTAGGTGGTTTTAACTCCAGAATTACTACAATATTGGTTGGATCTACTAGTAATCCTTTCTTGCAAAATACATGTCCTAACAAAATTCCAAACGGTGTGAAAAAAATACACTTCTTCAAGTTCAGTGAAATTTGACATTGTCTACACCTATCCAACATCAACCTGAGGACTTCTATGTAATTCTCCAGTAGACTAAACACAGTCCAATCATCCATATACACTTCAAACAACTTATGAATGATTTATTTGAACATTGCAACCACAACTCTTGAGGGGCATTGTAGGGGCATTCTTGAGTCCAAAGTGTTGGTTGTGGTGCCTGATTATCTTCCTTATTCACAGTTTTTTGTTTCCAACCATGTTTATACCCCATGAAGACTTTACACCCTAGAAGAATGTACACTCCTCCACCTGAGGGAGTGTAGAGGGAGGTTACCCCCTCTGCAGGGTCTAGGGGCAGGCGAGCCCTCAGCGGGGGTTCGAGGGTGAAGCCCCTGAAGGAAAAATTTTATTGTAAATGTATATTGTAATCTCATAGTAAATATGGACCGTTCTTTATAAGGTCGTAGATATGACGGTAGAAGTTAAGTTAGGGTTTTTTTCCCTAGAAGGAAACCTTGTTTTATGAGGGAAATGTATTGCGGCTATGTATCATTGCGAATATTGTATTATGAGTGAGGAGACTGTGAGAGAAAGAAGAGGAAGTTATAGCAGGTGTGTTGTAGGTTGTATCCATTCATTTGTTGGATAATAATAAAAGGAAGGACCTAGAAATTTTTCTAGTGGACATAGCCCACACTGGGTGAACCACATATATTTTTGTTTCTATTGTATTGTGTATCTTATGTGTTTTATTTCCACATTTGTTTTATTTTATTTCTCTGTGATTTTGTTTTTATAACAACTAGTATTAGAGAGAAAGGTAACTAGTATTAGGGTCGAAAATTTTAATGGAAAAAACTACTAGTTATGGAAGATGCATATGGAAGATTATTTGTATCAAAAGGATCTATTCCTACCATTGGGAAAAATATCAAAGAAGTTCACGGCCATGAAGGACAAAGAATGGGAGGTTCTTGACAAAAAGACACTAGGAACAATACTGATGAGCCTGGCAGCGTTGGTGGCTTTCAATATTTTGAAAGAAAAGACAACGAAGGAGTTGATGGATGCATTGGGTAAATTGTATGAAAACCCCTCAGTGTCCAATAAGGTATTTCTAATGAAGAGATTATTTAATATGAATATGTCAGAAGGTGGGTCTATTGCAGATCATTTAAATGAATTTAATATGGTTACTAATTAACTAAGTTTTGTAAAAGTGGAATTTGATGATGAGGTCAGGGCTCTTCTAATCTTGTGCCCATTTCTAGAAAGTTGGAATGGCTTGGTCATGGTTGTAAGTAACTATGTCTCTGGTTCAAACACTTTAAAATTTGATGATGTTGTCGGTGTTATCCTTAGGAAATGTGACGGAAAAGCACAAGTGAGACATCAGGTAATGCGTTAAACATGGAGAACAGGGGAAGACAAAAGGATAGAGGAAAGGGCTCAAGGAACTGAAGGAATTATAGGAAGGGTGTATCCAAATCCAGATTTGGAAAGATAGAGTGTTGGAATTGTTGAAGAAAGACTGCAAAGATCCAAAGAAACAAAGAGATGGACAGCAAGAGAAAAATCAGGAAGCAAATATAACAGGTGATGTGTTAAAAGATGCTTTGATTATTTTTGTAAATAATATTTCTGAGTCTTGGGTAGTGGATTCAGGGGCTTCATTTCATCCCACGCCACATAGCAAAAAAAATCTAGATTATGTTCAAGGTGATTTTGGACAGGTTCATTTGGGTGATGATGCACCATGCAAAATTGTTGGAATCGGAAAGGTAAAAATAAAGAAAAGGAATGGAAACCAATGGTTGTTGAAAGAGGTAAGACAAGTTCCAGATCTAAGAAAAAATATAATTTTAACAGGGCAGATGACAAGTAAAGGTTGTATATCCATATTTACAGATAAGGTGTGGAAGGTCACCAAAGGATCACTGGTGGTAGAAAAAGGAGAGAAGGTAGGTACATTGTATTTATGTATTGGTAATATTGACTCTTCTATCTCTTTATCTTCTACAAGAGTGGATACAACATTGTGGCATCATAGACTTGGACACATGAGTGAGAAGGGGATGTAGATACTTCAAAAAATAAATTTGTTTCCAGATCTTAAACAAATTGATTTGGATTTCTGTGAGCATTATGTTTATGGAAAACAGAAGAGAGTCATATTTATCATATTCAAAAAATAAAATAAGAGTGAAAGGTTAGAGCTTGTGCATACAAATGTATGGGGACTAGCTCAGGTATCATCTCTTATTGGATCTCATTATTATGTTACTTTTATTGATGATGCAACTAGAAAAACTTGGGTTTATTACATTCGACAAAAATTTGATTTTTTTTATACTTTTAAGAAATGGAAAGCTTTGGTTGAGAATGAGACAAGAAAAAGGTTGAAGTGCCTCAGATCAGACAATGGAGGGGAATATTGCAGCAAAGAGTTTGATGATTATTTTTCATACCATGTGATTCGTAGAGACAAGATAGTTCCAGGAACACCATAAGAAAATGGTGTGTCAAAAAGGATGAACATGACAATCATGGAGCATGCAAGGAGTATCATATTGAATGTTGGTTTTCCCTTACATTTCTGGGCATATGTTGTCGATATTATTGTTTACTTAATAAACAGAGGACCTTCAAGTTCTTTGGATGGTATAATTTCATAGCAGGCATGGACAGGTAAAAAGGTAAACTATTCTTTTTTGAATACTTTCGATTGTGAATCATTTGTCCATATTGATAAAGAAAATAGAACAAAGCTTGAGGCAAAATCCAAAAAGTGTACCTTTATTGGAGACAATGTTAATGATTTTGGTTATTGCTTATGGGATTATGAAAATAACAGAATTATTAGGAGTAGAGATGTCATATTCAATGAGAAGGTCATGTACAAAGATTGGTTGTATGGAAAGAAACAGGAAAAAGAAAAACCAGAATACACAGTGCTTGATGAGATCACTGAAAAAGAAATTCCAAATTAACAAGAAAATCAAAATGTACAACAACAGGAGCAGTAGGTACCTCAAACTCCTACAAGTGTTGCTATAATATCTACCAAGTTAAGTAGACCCCATGAATGATACTCTCCTTCATTGTATTATTTATTGTTGACTCATTCTGGTGAACCAGAATGTTATGAAGAGGCAATGCAAGTAGACACCAAAAAGAAGTGGGATAAAGGCATGAAAGAGGAAATGGATTCCCTGGTAAATAACCAGACTTGGGACTTGGTTCAGTTTCCTGCAGGAAAAAGAGCATTGTAGAATAAATGGGTTTACAATTTGAAGGAAGAATATGGAGGGAAAAAGTGGTACAAGGCTAAACTTGTTGTAAATGGGTTTGCACAAAAGAAAGGTATATATTTTGATGAAATATTTTCTCTTGTTGTTAAAATGACTTCAATTAGGACTATTTTAATTCTAGTGGCAGTAGAATATTTCCATCTTGAACAATTAGATGTAAAAACATCTTTTATCCATTGTGATTTGGAGGAAGAGATTTATATGCAGCAGCCACAGGGGTATGAGGTCAAAGGGAAGGAGAATTTGGTATGTAGGTTGAAGAAGAGATTGTATGGCCTAAATCAAGCTCCAAGGCAGTGGTATTTGAATTTTGACATGTTTATGACAGAACATGTTTATAGTAGATGTCATTTTGATCAATGTGTTTATTTTTAAAATATAGAAAATGGAAGCTAAATTATCTTTCTATTGTATGTAGATGACATGCTTATTGCAGAGTCTAATATGCAGGATATGAATTTGCTCAAGAAGAAATTAGCTAATTCATTTGTGATGAAGGATTTTGGTGTTGCAAAGAAAATCCTTGGTATGAGAATAACAATAGATAGGAAAAATCGCAAATTGACATTGTCTGAGGGTGAGTACATAGAGAAGGTGTTGGAGAGGTTTAGAATGTTGAAAGAAAAACAAGTTAGTACACCTTTGGCCAGCCATTTCAAATTAACTAAGGAAATGTGTCCCAAGACACGGGAGGACATGAAATACATGTCCAAGGTCTCTTATTCATCAGCAATTGGCACTTTGATGTATGCGATGGTTTTCACAAGACCATACATTGCACATGCAGTGGGAGTTGTGAGCAGGTATATGAACAATCCAAGTAAAGAACATTGGGAGGCAATAAAGTGGATTATCATGTATTTGAGAGGTATTACTACTCATGCATTATGTTTTGGAGGTTTAGACACGTTTCTACAAGGATATGTTGATTCAGATATGGCAGGTGATAAAGATAGAAGGAGGAGCACCACAGGGTATGTTTTTACTATAGGTGGAATAGCAGTAAATTCGATTTCGAAACAGAAAAAGGTTGTTTCATTTTCAACAACAAAAGAAGAGTATGTTATTGCTACAGAGGCTAGTAAAGAAATGAATTGGTTATAGAGGTTTGTGGAGGAATTGGGAAAGAAGCAGGAGAATAGCAGGTTGTACTTTGACAGTGAGAGTGTCATTCATCTTGAAAAGAACTCAGACTTCCATTAAAAGACTAAGCATATACAGCTCGGGTACCATTTTATACAATCCATATTGGAATATGGACAATTGAATTTGGGAAAGATACACACTAGCCAGAATCCTGCAGACATGTTAATAAAGGGAGTAACCAAGAAGAAACTAATTTCCTTCTCAGTTTCAGTTGGTATTCAAGCATGAAGATGAATATGAGAAATTTTTCAAGTCCAAGAAGGATCATAGTCCAGCAGATACAGCAGTGGTGGAGTTGTTGAGATCAGTCTCCAAGTGGGAGATTGTTGGTTGTGGAGCCTGATTATCTTCCTGATTCAGATGTCTTTGTTTTCAGCCATGTTTATACTCCATGAAGACTTTACACCCTGGAATAATGTACACTCCTCCACACGGGGGATTCTAGAAGGGGGTTACCCCCTGTTATAGAGAAATTCCCCTGCGGACAAGTGGATTCCCTCTTGGGCTCTGGACTCCTAAGAAAAAGACAGAAAGGGTGCTAAAGTTAGACACTAACATCCTTTTAAATCTAGCTAAACTAATGTATAGAGAAGAGGAAGAAAGGTGTAACTTTTTAACGAAGTTTGTCCTCACACAGTCCAAGTTGAGATTTGATCCCCAAGATCCTAGATAAGTCATGCAAACCAAAAAAAGATAGAACAAGCTTCCTATTCTACTAAGATTAGCTTGAAACCAGATCTATATAATAGAGACAAGTTCATGTAGAATAAACACATCCTTGAAAGAAACAGGCCAAGCACATATGTATATTAATGAAAACAAAACAAAGTGCTTACAACCATCATGTAGATGTAGAAGCTTCACCAAGCTCTCCTTGTCCAACCCTTTTCTAAAATAATCCACACAAAATGATGATGCTTCAATGATAAATCTCCCTTATGAGATCATAAGTTTGATTCCTTCAATGTCTCCTCCTTTTACCATGAGGAGACCTCCTTATATAGGCTTGGAGAGGCCTAACCACTTAAGAGATTCTTGGGATAGATTGAGGATCCTTCTCATTCAGTTGTGGATCTTCCCTAAGATCGAGCCTTGACCTCATATTTGAATACAACCAACTCCATAGATGAGGGGGATTCTTCCCTGATTTTCCTCAACTGTCCAAAATTCTCTCAAAAAGGGCCAACACTCCCTCAGAATGGGGCACAGAGTGTTGCAAATCTCCCCAAAAACATGGTACAGAGTGTTGGCACTCCCTAACAGTGTATAGGGGAGCGTTGCCTTCCAAAATTGATTTTTGAGTGGTTTTTTCCATGCCAAAAGACTTGTACTCTTTGTCAAATGATTTATCCTCTTCAAAACAAGTCTTTTGAGGTGTCTTTTAAGTGTTCTTGATAATGTCATCCAATACACAACATAGGCAATATGATAGTATGATATTTGTGACACTTGTGGCCAAAATGTGACACTTGCGACATTGGTAATGATGACAATAGGCCATCATCGTAATGAGTAATTTTGATGTGTAACATATTTTCCCCCAAAGTGCGAAGTTAGAAGATGGGAACCGATGACTGAAGTACTTTTTAGACTTTTTAGAGCAAAGGTATGGACTCAGAGAACCTGGAAGAATCTGCACACAACCATCAAACAAATATTATGACATTTTTCAAACTCAAGGTAGGCATACCTATGCTTGAGTGATAAATATTTTCAAGGTATGGCCTCCATAAAATACATTGTGGATCCATAATTATATTGACAAAAAGGTATAGCCACTAAAGATACAATGTGTATCTATACTTATGTGACATGAACTGATCATAGCCATGAAGAATACACCATGGATCTACGAGACGACAAGACATAGCCACGACCAATAAAAATTGGATCTATGTAAAAGTATATGTGTCATTGTTCAAAAGAAACTATGTTGCAACCTAGGCAAAGTACATATAAGAGTGATGACTCAAACCAGGGTCTTCTTACCGATCTCGATGTAGTATGAATCTAACCATGTGAATAGATGTCCTGATGTCGAACATGGCAGAAACCACTTGATTACCGGTCAATGAGGTAAACCGTTAACAAGTGCGAGGGAAATCATTATTGATGTCAATGATTCCCAAGGTACTCTAGTACATTCCAACGAATGTGAATGGATGAGATGAAGGCGAACATCCATGGAATCATCTAATCAGAGTTCAAATATGTAAACCCATTTTCGGATGTGAGGAGGCTTGCCATTGAGGCATGCAGGTCCCAAGGTACTAATTGGTTTCTAAGTCTAGTTCCTGGATAATGTGTTGAAGTTGACAAGAACAGACTCATCGAAGGAGGGCCTTGATGTATCCCCTATCAACGACATGAAACTGAAACTGAGATGTAATTGGTGGATCAAAAGAACATGCATGGACTGGCACAGATATTGAAACAAAAATTTGTGATGGTTGAATTTTGAGGCAGATTAACTTCCCTTGAACACTGAGGCACAACAACAGAAACATGACATGGACCAAAACATGATGATGCAATGGATACTATGACTTCCTTCGGGTGACCCAAAGGAGTAAGAAAACTCGGAGGATTGGTTTAGTGCAAAGTTTCAATGGATTAAAATGTGTGCAAAGACAAAGTGTCGTGTTTAAGGGCGACTGTAAGAGTTACATGTAATGTTCTCAAAAACTGCTTGGCTTGCTTCTTTCAATTTTTTCCCCCATCCAAATATACGAGTACCTCTTTTTTATTTAATGAGCTCGAGGAGGGTAACACATGCTCAATATAACTCACCTTCGATAAGTCCCTCTTCCTTTGTTTAACAAACTGGAAGAAGTAAGGGTTCGGTCCCGTATGGGCCCTTCAATGTATGATTGTTTAACAAGTCTAGAGAAGGTAAACTCGATAAACAAGTCCAGATTCTAAAAAGAACTTAAAGACAACTCCAAGGTTTTCCTTTTTTGTAATGTTAGTCTCGTGAGGCTGAAAAAGAGATAAATTATCACTCGAAAGACACCCTTTCAAACATTTTAACGAGTGGGAAAGGAAGCAAGATCACTCATAAATGTTTTCATGTTTAGAGAGTATAAAAAGAGCTTAAAGAAGACTCCAGGGGGTTCTTTTTTCATATAACCTCTACGATTCTAAAAAAGTGATAAAAGTATACTCGGTTACATTCTCATGTTTTTGTGAGCACGAGAAAGAACAAAGAATAAGCTTGGTACTCTGCCCCCAGCTTGAAAGCTAGTGGCTTAACTCCAAAATGATCATCAAAGGCTGGAGACATGCCCCCCAAGCTTCAATTCATTCACCGACTTTGAGGTTGTCACCAATTTCTGTACTAGATGGAGAAAAATGATACAGGTGGATGAAATGAAGGTTCAAATATGAGACCTAACAAAAGACTCGACTCGACATCTACAAGATCTGGAGAAAGACTCGACCTAATGGGAGAGGTGACTGTTTCATTTTTTAAATAGCTTGACATGGGAAAAAACTATGCTCAAGGCTCTGGGTTGAATCCCTATATTTTTGTTCCATTTGTTAACGAGCTTGTGACAGAGAAAAAAAACTATGCTCGTAACCTTTGTTTCATTTTTTAGCGAGCTTGTGACAGAGAAGAAAACTATGCTCGTAACCTTTGTTTCATTTTTCAACAAGCTTTCCATGGAGAGGAAAACTATGCTCGTGGACTGTTCTTAATCATGGTTTCCAAGAGGATAATTCTCTGAAAGGAAACCATGTCAAGGGATAAAACTTGGTCATGGCTTCCAAGATATATTCACTAGATGGAAGAACAATGCTCTGGAAGGAATACATGGCGAGGGCCATGAAAGGGGTAAGGAGATCATTCTCCAATATCCCTATTGAAGATATCACCATGTCAACTACCGGATCTAATTCATCGAAAGTTGAAGTCATGGGATACAATGCCACATAATTGAACTGTGGTAGGTGTTGAGAAAAACTGAGAGGGGGTGGGTGAATCATTATTTTGAGCAATCAATTGATTTTCTCTTTTATTTCACTGAAAACCTTAGGTTACTTTGTAGAGACCAGCTATTGTATAGTCTTAAGAAAACATGAGTGCATTCAGAGATCTTATTATGAATTTTTTCATTCATTAGATGTCTATTAAGCAGTGATTTAGTGCAGTAAATAACAAATAAACCAACGCACATGAGTAAGACACATGAACACCAGGATTTAAGGTGGAAACCCAAATCGGGAGAAAACCACCGCTGTCGTTGTCTCTGTCTTCAATAATTATTATTAAGAAAACTTTTTACAACATTGTACTAGTGCAGACTCTTACTAGTACGCAGGCTTCTGCATGCAGAAGGCTCCAACCTTCTCTCATTTACCAGCCTTTCCTGGAAGGGAGCTTCAACCCCCTGAAGATAGTACCAGTTTTCTACTAGTAGGATGCTTCTACTGAAGGCTTTAACCCTCAGACTCATTGTTGACCACGTTTCATCAATTTTCACACTGGATCAAGCAGTTTCAACCCCGGATTCACATGTGTTCTATGCGTTGGCCATCATCTTCTTTCAAAAGAGACAGTTCTGGAATCTTATTAGGACTTGTATCCCGAAATCATATTAATGCACAATTTCTAGTGGCAATGACAACAACTGTAATTATCTCTAAAGGAAACACAGATCTACTGACTGCAAGGCAGCTGCAAAAGTCTCCTAAACACATATTAAACAAGACAATAAACCTGTAGATGATGCCTCTGCTCTTCTAGTTGCTAAACCCACTGCAGAGAACTCTCTGTCAATGTAGATCTGCCACCCCAACTGCCACAATGAGGTTCCTCCCTCCTCAAACCTTCCGTACGGCCTGCACAAATGACCTCAGCAACCTGTAGATGTCCCTACTGTCAGAAACTGGCCTCCACGTCCTGCAAAAAGACCCCTGCTGCCTATCAAAATCCTTACTGCCCGCCTTTCCTGCAAATCACCGCTAGAAAAGGGCATCAACCCCTTCTTAAGACCAT
>WSFP011443613.1:0-20354 GCA_009831015.1 Picea engelmannii | reverse complement strand
TTGTTGTAAATGAGCAAGTCATCAAAAAATACTAACAAGTGTTTCCTCAACTGTTTGTTGAACACATGGTTCATGCAAGATTGGAACGTGGCTGGGGCATTGGTTAACTCGAAGGGAATCACCAAGAACTCATAATGGCCATAATGACATTTGAAAGTAGTTTTTGAGATGTCCTCCTCCCTCATCTTGATTTGATGGTAGCCAGAACATAGGTCAATTTTTGTGAAATAGACAGCTCCATGCAGTTCGTCTAGTAACTCATCAATCCTTGGTATAGGGTACCTGTTTTTTATTGTCTTTTTATTCAAAGCTCGGAAGTCAATGCACACCCGCATAGTCCCATGTTTCTTCTTGACCAACACTGATGAAGAAGCAAAAGGGATAGAGCTCGGCATGATGTGCCCCATGTCCAAAAGTTCTTTGATGGCCTTCTCTATCTCGTCTTTATACTTCTTCGGATACCTGTATGGTGTGGTGATGACTGGTTTAGCTCCTATCTCTAGCTCAATGATATGCTCAAACCCCCTGTCTAGTGGCACCCCTAGAGGAATCAGTCCAAACACTTTGTTGTGTTTGTCAATGATCTATTGGATCTCTGGAGTGTAGTGAACCTTACCCTGCTCATCCACACGTGCCAAAATCCTACATTCAGTTGCATACACAATCTCCTCTCTCCTGAAGATGGCTTCCATCCTCTTGGCCATAACTATCTTGGCAGAATTACTTGTAATGTCTCAGAGCACTACCTTTCGTCCACCCTCCTTTGTAAAATACATCTCCATGGTATTGTAGTTGGTGGTGATAGGCCCCAATGTGTTGAGCCATTGAACTCCTAGGATTATGTTAGTGTCCAGAAGGTCCATCACATAGACGTCCTATACCAACTCATGCCTACCCAATGTAAGCTTCATACCAGGAATGTACCTGTCACAAGGCACAATGCTTCCACCTACTACCTCCACCTTGAACCCTTCAAATTCCACCATGGGCATATGAATCCTCCTCAACAATGTTGAGTCAATGAAGTTGTGAGAGGCTCCCCCATTAATCAATACTGATACTTTCTTCCCCTGGAAGACTCCTCTTATCCTGAAGGTGTTAAATTTGGGAACCCCGTTGATAGATGCCAAGGTGGCTTTCCCCTCAGCCATATTGTCCTATCCTGTGACCTCCTCCTCTGTTGTCTCTATGGTTTTAGCCTCCATGTTCTGAAGTTGGCCATAATCTTCCTCCTCCTCATTATCTGAGGTCACCTATATGTAGTGCACTTGGCCATGGCCCATGCACTTGTGTGATGGGTTCCATGGTTCTTTTCACGTGAAGCAGATTTGCTTCCTTCTCAGTTCTCTCCTGGTGTTATCATCCATTCTGCCACGACCTCTGTCAAACCCCCTTGGGTCACATCCCCCCTGGTTCATTGGAGGTCTCTGAACTCGTCCTCCAGTGTTAAGAGGTGGCCTAGGTACAAAATTTGGTTTGGTAGCTGGTCTTAGGTCCCTTGTCCTCCAAATAACATCATCTAGGTTGGTAGGCTTAAAATCCTTAACCCAACCCTTCAAGGGTTCCATCAATCCTTCAGTGAAAATCATCATAAGTCTGGTTGGTGATATATCCTGTACCATGACTGCTAGCCTTTGGAATTCTTCAATTTACACCTCTGCTGCTCCTGTTTGCCTAAGTTGTGTGAGATCCCAGAAGTGAAACTCAGGATCCCCCTGATCAAATTGGTCAATGAGTCTCTGAGTGAAATCTGTATAGGTCACTATCTGATTGTGGCCTAGTGTGGTGAGTCCATGATACCACCAATCAAGAGCCTTGCCATCCAAATACATAGTGGAAAATTTGATGGCTTCCATCTCCCTCATGGGATTAAGCTGCAGATAAGTGTCCAGCTTCTGTACCCATGCATGTGCTATCATATTGGTCGTACCATCAAAGTATGGGATCTCCATCTTCCCTACTCTTTTTTCAAACTCATAACTGCTTCGTTGGTTTGGCCTGGGCTTGTTTCTGAACTTGAGTTGGCAGTATTGATCCAGGGACATCTGTCTTTGAATTATCATATCCAAGCCATGGTACTCCCTAGCACACTGTTCCATCTACTCAACAAAGTCATCCACCTGCTCTTGTTGCACCTGTTCATATGTGAATGTGGGAAATTATGGTCTAGGGTTAACCCTGCTACCCATCTGTCCATGTGACGTACCCCCTCCATGGCTTCCTTCGGACCTGTGAGCCTTTTCTGGATTATACCTGATTTCACCATGGGATCCACCAGCTTCTTTGCTTCCATACGTCTTAGGGTCTTTCCCCTGATGAGTCATCTGCATCAATAGTCGGGTTATCATCGTCTCGTTCTCATCAATCTTCCTCAGATTCCCATATACCATCTTCAAGGTCTCAATGATTTCATCTTGTTCCCTCCGATTTGTCTCCTGGATTTCTTGTAAGTGGTGGAACATGTTTCTTTCTGTACCAGCTATGGTTTTATGGAATTTTTGGAATTTGGCTGCCAAGAAAGCCAAGCCCTATGGCTCACGCTCATCTCTTGATCCCTCCATTTCGACTTCTATTTCACTGGCCTTCTTCTTCCTTCTTCTTCCTTCTTCCCATAAAGATACCACTATACCTTTGCATGCTCTAATCCTCACAGGTTTGGAGGATCATAGCTTTGATACCACTGTAATGATCCCAAGCCAATGTTTTTGCTTAGAATCACTAACTAACCACTGATTTGATTATTAATTGTTGTGTATGCAGGTTGGCTGTGAATATTTCAGCTTTAGGGTTTATTCAATTATTCATCCATAGATTATACAAGAATCATTTCCATCATATGAAGATCATCAACAAAGCATAAGATAGGAACCACAAACAAGATCTGACCTTTATTATAAGAAAGCAAGCACCTGATACAAATAGAGAAGCATATATGGAATAGATTCAGATGGCTTCAAGACAATAATAGAGCTACATGCAAAATGCTCCCGGAGATACAAAGCAATCCTCCCAAAGGTTGTAATAGAATATGAACGCTCAACTGCAAAAATAGGGTTTAAGACTAACCCTCAAGCAACTGGTACGACCCTGCTGACTGCTGGAACGACCTGCTGAAGACAATGGATACCAAGGATTCGACCCTCCTAAATATGAAGAACCCCAAATGCTTCCAAACTCCTCCCATTGATAGATCATGGCAATGGAAGCCTCCTCCTGAAGTATGGAGCTCAAACACTGAAGCTTCCTCCTCAAACTCCAGAAACCCTAGACTGGTATGGCCCTCCCGAAACCATGAATATGGCCAATAGTACGGCCTAGCTGAATATGGGCTCTGAATCCCCTGCAACTCTCTAGGATGATAGATCGGGCAACCACAAGCACCTGAGAGAAGTTTCAAGGTCAGATCTAGCCTATGGCCTTCTAGATCTGAGAAATACTGAATCACCAAATCGACCTCTTCCTCCTGAAATCGTTCCAACCTGCAAATGGATGATAGGGACGTGATAACTCCTCCAAGAATCCCTCAAAATGATGAGAAAGGGCTTGCAAGAAAAACTATAATGTTGAAAACCTCCAAATCTTCCTCATTATGCTGGATCGAACTCTTCCTCAACAAATGGTGCGCCCCTACAAGAAAACCCTAGCTAGTACGACCCTACTGGTCCAATTGGTACGACCCTGTTAGTCCTCCTGATTAGATGATGGATGTAGAATGGTGTGGGTGGAGTGTTTCATCCCCGAGACCAAGCTTGGAACAAGGTGAGTGGAATCTTTCACCATTGAGTCATTCACTAGGGTTTGTAATATCAAAACCCTCAAAACTATATGCTCAAGAGCATCAACAAGCAAATAGCAAAATCCAGAATGAATGAGAGGTGCCCCCTAGCCTTCTCTTTAGATTTTTTTTCTGTTTCCTTGTTGAGTTAAGTTAACCCCTAGGGTTAACTCCTAACTCAACCTCCATCTCTTCTATTCCTTCATTGAGTTATCTTTTTAACTCTTTTTACCTTTTTATTAAGTCAACTTAAGAATATAACATTAGTTTGGTTGACTTTTCCCCTCAGTGTGAGACTATGGCCTAGTGGGGATACCTAGACCACTAAGTCATCCCAAACCTCCTTAGCAAGAGGTGGGGGACATTACAAAAGTATTTATCACTTATTTCCTACACAGATGTAGATTGGGCAGGTTGCATTGATGACTGACGAAGCAGTGTTATAGCAACATTCTACTTGGGTGAGTGTTTGGTATCTTGGATAAGAAAGAAACAATCATCAATATCATTATATACAGCTGAAGCAAAGTATATTGTAGCAAAAACATGTTGTATATAGGTTCTATGGGTGAAAAAAAATCTAACAGATATACAGGTTGAGTATGATGAGCCCATTCCAATCTATTGTGATAATACAAGTGCCATCAATATCTCAAAGAACCCGGTGATGCACTCCAAGAAGAAACACATTCCAATCAAGCATCACTTTCTACATGAGCAGGCTACAGAGAATAACATCAGACTTGAATATGTGGGAACAAAATAACAAGTGGCAGATATCTTTACAAAACCGCTTCCAAGGGAAGCCTTTGAGTATCTTTGCCAGAGACTCAGAGTAATTTCTACTCCAAAATGAATTATTTTGAATTATTATCTTATATGTCTTAGATTTACATGAGGAAGCACCATAAAGAGGATAGTTCAGGTTGGGGGAGCAGTTTTAGGAAGAGTTCAGTCAGGGGGAGCATCCCCAAGTACATTTTAGTTAGGGGGAGCAGCCCCAGATGGGAAGTTACCTTTTCCATTGATGTCAAAGGGAGAGAGATTTATCAGATGTAGGATAGAGATGTATATGCTTGGAGAGAGAGCACAGAGGCATGGTTCCAGGGGGAGCATGAGTGATATGACTTCAGTATTGCATCAAAGTGTTTCCATCAATGCCAAAGGGGGAGATTGTTGATTAATTGGGTTGGTTGTCATTGATGTCAACCCTTGAAGGAAGGCTGTTAGAAAATTTTGGTAGCCCCAATAGTATGATTAAGGGAATTCAGTTTGATTGATGTATAATGGTGATGAAAACCCCCACCACTCGCATGGGTTCATGCGACCTCTCGATCTAAGGATCCTTTACACTAAGGAGTTGAATTAGCTCTTGGGCCCTTGCTGAGCCCTCAAAATGTTTCTCCACGGGCCTTTCTATTTTTCTCTACACGTAAATCTATGTTCACGAGGGTCTTTTCCCTTTAGCAGAGTCTTCCACATGACCTCGGGCCAAAACCATGGGATAAACTTTCAAGTAGTGGGAAAATTTGAGACTTCAGAGCTCTGGGCTTTGGAATTTCTAATAGCAACACCCGATGTTCCTTCTGAACGTCGAACCCATGAACAACCAAACAAAGGAAGGGATCAACGGTCCTCATTATGTGTCATGAATCTACGGTATGCAGGAACTCCAGAGCTCTGGGATTCAGGACTTCTGACTGCTCCAAGTTGCAATACCTCTGAGCATCGAACTGGCGGATTCCTATTCTAGCGCTTAGGAACTTTGGGCTTCAGGAATTATGACTACTGCAACTTCTAAACTTTTCGAACGTTGAATTGGAAAACTTCTGGAGGGCTCCCATATCAACGTTCCTCCCTTCTTTAGAGACCGACAACTATGATCCACTATGGGATTTCGGGCTTCAGGAGTTTCGAGATGCCAACACACTCAGCCCCCCGGATCATTGAACTCTGAAGTGGCGAAGGGTTGTGATCCACGGTCCACGTGTCCTCAAATATGAACGATCGAGATGGATTCTGGACCTTGGGCCTTCAGGAGTTCTCGATCCAAAACACAACACACCCCAAATCTTTCGGACTACCTGATTCCTAAACCACTAGCAATCTGTCGACACATGGTTCTGATGCCAACAGTCAGGAGATGCTCCAGCCTTCGGGGCTTCGGGAAACTTGCATGCTCTTGTGATTACACTTCAATTTCAATAGATATTTGGACTTCCAGACCTCGCCTGATCTACAGACACGTGTCCCCCATCTACCAATGGCCTAGATTAACTTCGATCTCCAGGAAATATACCTCCTTTGCAACATACACTTAAAAACTTTCGAATTCGTGAAGTCTGAAGGACTTCAAGGGTGAACACTCGCGCTTCTTCTCCAGATCCTATGGTCATGAAAGAATTTGGCTCCTCTAGAACAGATCTCATCCGCTCATCCTCCAAACAAGGTAAATGCTTTCTCCAAGGACTTTCACTCATGATTTGTCCTGATTTTTTTCACTCTTAGTGATTCAAAACTTCGACGCATGCCTTGCGCTTCTCTCCTTGAAAAAACTTGAGACTTGAAGATTTGTGAAAAACCTCTTGCGCACTCCTTGAACTCGTCCTCCTTGAGAATATTTCAACACTTGACTAAGTGTTGGCCCTGTGCACACCTTGCATGGGTCTGCTTAGAGATTTTATACTCAGACGAGTATATGTGCACTCCTTGCACTCACTCTGCGAGAATTCACACTATCCCTCTTGAGCTATTGAGTCTAGAACCGACTCTTCCTTAAGAATCCTTGTGTGGGAATTATGCACTCCTTGCACTAAGGTTTCAAAAGAGAAACAATTTAAACTTACAGAACATCAAAGGTTCATTCATTCAAACATGAAATATACACACATGCATATAAACAGAAACAAACACAGATAACATAACATTACCCAAATTAACTCAGAGATAAACAAACTAAAACATTTGGAAGCAAATCTCCTCTATTATATTCATTCAAAAAATATTTACACAGGTTCCTGCAGCTCTCAACTACTTCTCTACAACTCTCCAACAAAATTTCTTCAACAACAATAATAATAACTTCAACAACATCTTTCAACATACATTACATACATTTATACATGAGGGGGCTTCTTGAGCCCTCCCTACAACCTATCTTAGCACTATCATATCGCAATTAAAAATTCTCCTATTAATATTATTACAATAAATGGGCATTTATAACCCAGATACAAGTCGATTCTCAATATATGTACAATCCTACAGCTAATTAAAGAAATTACAATATCCTGTGATCTCTTACAGTGGCTGAAGCTTCAAAACATTAAATGGATTTAATTAAAATACTTTCAAAATGTTAAAATGACGCACTCTCCTTAGGATCCAAACCAGTATGAATGTGCATGCATGATGTTGAGTTGTCCTCCACTTGGCCTCATTGAACGTTGATGGCGATGCTCCTGCATCATACTCCTTTGGAAAAAAAGATTCATGGACTCCTATCCATGAGATCCTCCACTCTCTCTCCATGCTTCTAGATATTAGTTTCAGTTATCCAACTGAAATCTTCTACTGGATGATCTTTCCACTTAACTAGATACTCATAATAAAATTTTCTCCTGGTCTTCTTAGCAATCCTCTGATCTAAAATCCTCTCTATATGTGGCTTCTTTGCTATGGGCATCTTCCACTTCCATTGAATATCCTCTTGATCATATGTCCCTCCTATATCATCCATCTTGTAAGGGTATAAGTCTGCTACATTGAATATTGGCGATATTCCAATGTCCTCTGGCAATTCAATCTCATAAGCATTTGCATTAAAAATTTTAAGGATCTTACAAGGTCCTATATTTTTCATCTTCAACTTGTTATATTTCCATTTTAGAAATATTTCCTTCCTCATGTGTGCTAAAAATTGATCTCCAATTTTGAAATTAACCTCTCTTCTTCTCTGGTCTATTCGGCTCTTATATTTCTGGCTGCTATTGTGTAGTTGTCCTTTGATTTGATCATGAAAATTTTGCATTTCTGCAGCAAAATCCTCTGCTCCTGCACTTCAGAATTCATCTCGTCCCAAATCTATCAACTCCAGAATTCCTCTTGGATGCATCCCATATACTATATGGAATGGGATTTTACCGGTACTTTTATTCGGTGAGTCATTATACGCAAACTCTGCTTGGGGAAAAAATTGATCCCACTGACTTTTATGTCCAGTGATCAAACTCCTTAATAGATTCCCTAAGCTTATATTCACTACCTCATTTTGTCCATCTGTCTAAGGATGATATGCTAAATTGAAAGACAATATTGTCGCCATCTTCTTCCCCAAAGTTCTCCAAAAGTGTCCCACAAATTTAATATCTCTGTCTGAGACTATACTTCTGGGCAACCCATGTAATCTCACGATCTCCTTGAAAAACAAATTTTCTATGTCAGTAGCATCACTGGTTTTTTGACATGGTATAAATGGTGCCATCTTTGAAAATATGTCAACCACCACAAAGATTGAATCACTTCCCCTCTGGGTTCTTGGTAATCCTAGAACAAAATCCATACTTATAGCATACCACGACCTGTATGGAATAGGCAATGGCTGATACAATCAAGTAGTCTATTTCTTTCCTTTTTCATATTGGCAGATTTTGCATCTGTCCACGAATTTCTTCACACTAGTCCTCATGCCTAGCCAATGGTATGAAGAAATCAACTACGCATATGGTTTATCATGGCTAAAGTGTCCAAGAAATCAACTACGCATATGGTTTATCATGGCTAAAGTGTCCAACCAATCCTTCATTATGCTTCTCCTTTAGAAAATTATCCCTCATTGAGCATTTCGGGATACACAACTGACTTCCCTTGAGTAAAAATCCATCTTGGATCAGATATTCCATCCATTGATTTTTGTCCCTTAGCAAAGGGTTCTCACATGCTTTATAAGCTTCTTTGAAATCTAGATCTTCTTGATACATCTCCTTGAGATGTTCAAATCCCAAAGTCTCCACTTGGAATTCCTGCAAGATCAAACATCTCCTGCTCAAAGCATCTGCAAATTTGTTAGTGCTTCCACTAATATGCTTAATAACAAAAGTAAAATTCTGCATGAATTCTACCCATTTGGCATGTCTCTGGTTCAATTTCTCTTGTCTGGTTATAAACTGAAAATCTTGATTGTCAGTATATAAAACAAACTCCTTCAGGATAAGATAATGCCTCTTTTTTTTCAATGCTTGAATTACAACATAAAATTCCTTGCCATATGTTGAATACTTCCTCTTAACATCATTCAACTTCTCACTGAAATAAGAAACAAACTTATTATCTTGACTTAAAACTGCACCAATGGCCACTCCACTTGCATCACATTTGACCTGAGAAGTCCTCTTAAAATCTTGTAGAACCAAAATAGGTTGCTCTGTTATCTTTTCTTTCAACACTCTAAATCCTTTCTCAGCTTCTTCTCTCCAATTGAAAGATCTATTTTCCTTCTTTATGGTGTCTAGTATGGGTGCAAAAATACTACTGAAATTCATGATGAATTTCCTATAAAAATTTTCCAACCCATGAAAACTTCTTACTTCAAACATACTTCTTGGAGAAGGCCAATATCTTATTTCCCTCACCTTTTTTGGATCCATCTTCAATTCATTTGAAGATATTACAAATCTGAAATATACAAGTTATGTTTTCATGAAAGAACATTTCTTCAAATTCACCAACAACTTCTCCTGCTGTAACTTCCTCAACACCATGTTCAAGTGTCTGAAATGTTCCTCTTCAGTCTTACTGAAAACTAGAATATCATCATCTAAATAAACAATCACAAAATTACCAATAAAATCTTTGCGCACTTCATTTATCAAGATCATAAACGTACTTGGGGAATTTTTCAAGCCAAATGGAATACCAAGCCACTCATACAATCCTTCATTTATTTTGAATGTTGTCTTCCATTCATCTCCCTCTCTCATCCTTATCTGATAATAACCACTCTTCAATTCTATCTTGGAAAAATAACTAGCTCCACTCAAGAAATCCATTAAATCATCCATTATGGATAAAGGAAATCTATACCTAATGGTTATCTTGTTGATGGCTCTAGAATTTGTGCACATTCTCCAACCTCCATCCTTCTTCGAACTCAACAAAGTTGGTATGACACACGAGATCAAACTTTCTCTGATCAAACCTTTATCCAACAACTCTTGGACTTGATCCTTGACCTATTCATTCTCTTGAGGGGTTAATCTGTATGCCACTTTGTTTGGAAAACTTTCTCCTAAAATAAGGTCAATAAGATGACGGATACCCCTGATGGGCCTTAAAGAGTGAGGTAAATCCTCCACCAAAATATCAACAAACTCATCCAATAAATACTGAACTTTCACAAGAAAATCATTCATAGAATTTCTTGTGAGAATAACTCTTGGATTACCTACAACAACAAACTACATTTCCTATTCTTTCTTGACTTCTTTCAAGAGTTCCTTCCCACTCATGAGAAGTATACTAGGACTAGCTTCCTCTTTGACTCCTTTATCTTCTATTGGTAACAACATATGCTTACACCCATTTTTATAAAGGGTATAATTATTCTTCCTCCCATCATGTATGGAATTCCTGTCATATTTCCACGGTCTTCCCAACAGAACATGACAAACATCCATGGGGATAACATCACATAAAACTTCATCTCTATAACTTTCTATTTTAAACTCAACTTTAATTTTTGTCGACTTACCATAACTTGATGTCCTTTATGCAACCACGACACCTTGTACGGATTCAGATATGCATTCATTTGCAACTTCGGTGTTTCCACCATCTCTGTGGATACCAAGTTATCAATGATTCCACTATTTATGATCACCTTGCATACCCTATCTCTAGACTTGCAAGCAGTTCTGATGGTTCTCGTACCTCTTTCTCTGGATTTACGAGAAATTTCCTCATCACGAGTGATCTTTCTTCTTTTGTTGCTTCTACCTTCACCTATGTCTCCACATTCCTCTTTTGTGCTTCAGAAATGCGATCTTTTCCAACTCCTACATTTTTATTTTCAGGACATTCCCAAGACATGTGCCATGTTTTTCCACAGACATAACACTTCACTTCTCCTCCTCTGCCTCTTCCTCTTCCTCTGCGAAAATAGTTTCTTCCTCCATAGTGTCCTCCTCTAGAAATTCCTCCTCTCTATGTCTGATTGTTATACTTTCCAGCTTCTCCTCTCAGGAATTTTTCTCGGATGGTTCCTCTTCCTTTGTTAGGACTCTTTTCTCTGTTTTGTTGACTATGTTTCCTTGCCAACTTTTCCTCTGCCTTTAGGGCTACCTGATAAGATCTTACATAGTTCTCATTTTCATCATGCCAATATCATCTTGGATTTTGTATCTCAGTTCGTTAATGTACCTAGCAACCTTTTCTTCATCATTCTCTCTGTGTCATGCTCTTATGTTTAGCTTATAAAACTCTCCGGTGTACTCTTTCACCGACAAACCTTTTTGTCTCAGATTATGTAACTTCCTGAATAGATTTATATGATAATCCTTTGGTATGAACTTAGCCTTTGGCTTAGCTACCATTCTATCCTAATTCTTGATCTTTGACTTACCTTTTCTCCTTCTGTCAACTTGCAATTCGTCCCACCATAAAGCTACATGTCCCTTCAATCTGTTCACTGCATGCTTCACCTTATTTTCATCATCAATCTCCTCATAGTCAAAGTACTTGTCTAAATCACTTATCAAGTCAAGAAATTATTCAACATTCAAATTTCCTTCAAACATTGGGACTTCTAATTTCGCTCCGATTCCCATCTTGACAACAACTCTCAATAATCGCTCCTTATTGGGTATGTGTTATATTCTTTGCATGTGTGTGTGGGCGCGTCAGATATGACAACTGCGTCTGACGATCCCTCGTACTAGTGCTTTGTTTGTGTCGTGTGCACCGGGCGCTTTCCTAGGGAGGTCCCAAGGGGGGGTAGGTATGCCCCCCCTGGTTAAGTGCAACATTCAACAACGGGCAGTATCTCGGGGCCGACGGGGTTCGAGGCAATGCCTTGATTTTTTTTTTTTGGGCGGTTTTTGCTATTTTTAGCGGTTTACTAAAAATAATCCCAGTTTTAGGGATTAGGGTTTTGGTATCTACGAAATACCTAAAAACATTATATATATTGTATAGTGAATTGTGAAATTCGAGATAATGAATATAAGAAAGGTTTTCCTGATTGAGGGCTTCCGGTATATATCTCTGTGTACTATTTGAATGAGCCATTGATTAAATTTTGTTTTGCTTAAGAATCTATATGCATTGCTTTACTTCACAGGTTTAAAACTTAAACTCCTCTGCTGGTTGTTCTCCTACAACTTCTTTTTCTTCTACATCTTCACTTTCATCTTCAATGACGTCTCCAACTTCAGGTGCTCTTCCCTGTGTTGTCTCCATGGCATCCAACCTTGCACGAAGTTGTCTCATTTCTTCTCCCATGGTTTCATTGACCACTGGTCTCTCTCCACGTCTTCTTGGCGTCATGGTTGTAAATTTTCTTTTTCCTTACAGATCTTATTTCCTACTCTGATACCACTTGATGAAAACCCCCACCATTCCCATAGGTTCATGCGACCTCCCAGTATAAGGATCATTTACACTAAGGAGATGAATTAGCTCTCGGGCTCTTGTTGATCCCTCAAAATTTTTCTCCATAGGCATTTCTCTTTTTCGTTGTGCGCAAATATGTGTTTTTGAGGGTCTTGTCCCATTAGCAAAGTCTTCCATGTGACCTCGGGCCAAAACCGTGGGCTAAATTTTCAACAGGAGAGAAAATTTGGGACTTAGAAGCTCCGGGCTTCGGAAGTTCCAATAACAACACCCATTGTTCCTTCCAAACGTCGAAACCACGAACATCCAAACAAAGGAAGGGATTAGAAGTCCTCGTTATGTGCCACGAATCTAAAGTATGTAGGAACTCCATAACTATGGGCTTTGGGAGTTCTGACTGCTCCAAGTTGCAATACCTCTGAACGTCGAACTAGCGGATTCCCGGGCTAGCGCTACAGAACTTCGGGCTTTGGGAGTTCTGACTGCTGCAACTTCTAAACTTTCTGAACACCAAAATGATGAAATTCTAGAGGGATCCTAGATCAATGGTCCTCCCTAGTTCTCTAGTGGCCGACGACTATGATCCACTTTGGGACTCCGGGCTTCGAGAGTTTTGATATGTAAACACATGCAACCACCCAGATCACTGAACTCTGAAGCGGCAAAGGGTTACGATCCACGGTCCACGTGTCCTCAAATATGAACGACTGAGATGGACTCCGACCTTCAAGCCTTCGTGAGTTATCGATCCAAAACACAACACACCCCAAATCTTTTGGACTCTCGGATTCCCAAACCACTAGCAATCTGTCAACACGTGGCTCTGATGCCAACGGTCAGAAGCTCCTCTAGCCTTTGGGGCTTCGGGAAACTTGCACGCTCTTGTGATTGCACTTCAATTTCACCGGATAGCTAGACTTTCAGACCTTGCCTGATCTACGGACACGTGTCCCCCGTCTACCAATGAACCAAATTAACTTCGGGCTCCGGGGCTACGGGAAATCTACCTCCTCCACAACATACACTTAAAAAATTCTGAATTTGTAAAGTCTGAAGGACTTCAAGGGTTAACACACATGCTTCTTCTCCAGATCCAACGGTCGTGAAAGACTTTGGCTCCTCTCGAATGGATCTCCCTTCGCTCGTCCTCCAAATAAGGTAAATCCTTTCTCCAAGGACTTTTTCTCGTGATTTCTCCTGAGCATTTTCACTCTTAGTGATTCGAAACTTCGGCACATGCCTTGTGCTTTTCTCCTTCAAGAAAATTGAGACTTGAAGATTTGTGAAAAACCTCCTGTGCACTCCTTGCGCTCGTCCTCCTTGAGAATCTTTCAACACTTGACTAAGTGTTGGCCTTGTGCACACCTTGCATGGGTCTCCTTCGAGCTTTTATACTCAGACGAGCATATGTGCACTCCTTGCACTCACTTTGTAAGAATTCACACTATCCCTCCTGATCTATTGAGTTTGGAACCAACTCTACCTTCGTACTCCTTGTGTGGGCACTGTGCACTCCTTTCACCAAGGTTTCAAAAGAGAAACAATTGAAACTTATAGAACATCAAAGGTTCATTCATTCAACCATGAAATATACACACAGGCATATAAACACATAAAAAAACAGATAACATAACATTACCCAAATTAACTCAGAGATAAGAAAACTCAAACATTTGGAAGAAAATCTCCTCTATTATGTTCATTCGTAAAATATTTACATAGGTTCTTGCATCTCTCAGCTACTTCTCTACAACTCTCCAACAAAATTTCTTCAAAAACAATAACAATAACTTCAGAAGCCTCTTTCGACATACATTACATACATTTATACATGAGTGGGCTTCTTGATCATTCCCTCTAGCCTATCTTAGCGCTATCATATCGCAATTAAAACATTATCCTACTAAGATTATTACAATAAATGGGCATTTATAACCCAGATATGAGTCAATGCTCAATATATGTACAATCCTACAACTAATTAAACCAATTACAATCTCTTGTGATCTCTTACAATGGCTCAATCTTCAAAACATTAAAGGGCCTTTAATTACGATACTTTCAAAATGCTAAAATGACGTGCTCTCCTTGGGATCCAAACTAGTTTGAATGTGCACGCAAGATGCTGATTTTTCCTCCACTTGGACTCATTGAATGTTGATGGTGATTCTCCTACATCAAATGGTATGAATTTTAATATATTTGCAGGTAAGACTATTCTAGATGGATAGTACATGTCATGCCATTTTCGGTGATATGCGAAACGTCACATAACTCCTCACGATTAGAGAGTTATGGAATGGTGAAGTGGAGAACCCTCATGAGTTATTTAGAAGGTCAAAGAAGTCAAATTAATTCTAGAATCTCCTAGAAGAAGTTGACTAGTCAAGTGGGTGAAACTAGGAGTTAGTCATGGGTTAAGTTGTTGCAATAAAAAAATAATTAAAAATTATTTAGTTGCAACTAGAAGTGGAGAATTTACTATTTGTAGAAAAGTGAGTTAGAAGTGCACAAGTGGTTAGAAGTGGGTTAGCCCTAAAAGAAGGAAAGTGGATTAAGTTGGTTATAAGGTAACCCCTTGAGGAAGCTACATGGAAGTATAAATAAGAGAGAAAGGCTCTCCCATTAGCACCTATTGAATATCTATTTTGTGAAAGGTTATTTGGGCATGTATTATTGATAGAGAAAAGTGTGGTAGAAAAAGTGCAACATAAAAATCACGGTAGGAAAAGTGCAGCATGAAAAGTGCGGCAGAAAAATTGCGGTAGGAAAAGTGCGGCAGAAAAAGTGTGGAAAGAAAAGTGTGGCAGAAAAATCGTGGCAAAAAAAGTGCGACAGAAAAATTGCGGCAGAAAAATCGCGGCAGAAAAAGTGCGACAGAAAAATCGTGGCAGCAGAACGCTACAAGAAGAAAAAGGGTGGTTGGAAGGGGCAAGGATAGGTGGTTGTAGCAACCTTTCAGTTGTAGCTGGAGAACATTGGGGGTTGTATCCATAGAATTGGGGAGTTGGAGCTTCCCTCAGGTTGTAGCCTGATAATAGGGGGTTGTTGGACACACCGACCACACTGAGAAGGGGGGGGTGAATCAATGTAGGGATCTTTTTCAACTTCCCTTCACAAAAAATCCTTATTTAGCAATCACCATTTACTCATCACTTATTACTGCCATTTATAACCATTTGTATGTGAACATATATCAACAACAGATAACAACAACATATATCATCAATACACCATCACCACAAAGAACACAAGATGTATGTACAATTTTATTTTTATTATGGACTAGAATCCTTGGGTTTATCAGCAACAACTGAATAGAGTATCAACTCCACAAGAGCACTAGCTCTGCAATGCAATACTCAACTTACACAACTCATTACCAATTGAGAAGAGGATTCAATCCTCAATAAATACCAATCTGTCAACAGGTACGCAACATGTCCGTAGTGCAGCATGTGTATGTATGCATCCTACCAATAGTGCAACCCGTGTATGTACGTGGTTTGGTTCACAACAACCTGTGTATGCCTCCTTAATAACTAGGATTTTCTCTCCCCATGAAAACTCATCTCTTTTGCATCCTCTGTCACATCCACTTCATCCCTTCACTGTCCAATCTGTACCATAACCAATCACAACACATATATGCTATCCAACAACTCACTCATGCGCCTCAACAATACAATATGAATGTTTCTTAATCATCTATAAGTAATCAGTATACTATAGCAATCATATCAGTACTAAAACGTAATAGTGATTCTCACTCTATCAATCAACCAACATAAACCATATCACAACAACCATGCCAAAAATTCCTTAAGAATTCACCATACCATAGACAAAAGTATCCATCAAAACAATCATGTAACCATACCATTTTTCCATGGCAGATCTGATCCCACAAAATGAAAATATGGAACTTGCTTCAGACTTCAGGAACCTGGCACCATCTCACACTCAAGTCTCCGTGACACTCTCCAACTGTACGCACTCTGATCTCCTTCAGCCCATGTGTGTACGTGTCCTGCCTCACTGCAGCCCGCGTATGTACACACTCTATCTCACTACAGCCCGTGTGCTCATTCAGAAACTAGGGTTTTTGAACTTCCAAAAATTTTGTCGTCAAGATATCAGACTTACAGAAACTTCAATGTGTCCATGAGTACCTGCAATGACTCTCTCACTCAGAATAGATCTTCAACATATGCTCAAGAGAGAAGCTCTTACAAGAGACCTTTTCCTCTTATTTTTACTCTCCAAGTAGTTTTCTTAGAAGCATCCACTTAGCTACTTTATCCACATAACCACTTTGTCCACATAGCCACCTTTATTCAACTTTGTCCACTTAGCCACTTTTTTCACATGGCCACTTGTCCACTTAACCCACTTTCCTTATTTTAGGGTTAACCCACTTATAACCACTTTCCATAATTAGAAATCTCTCCACTAACTTTATTATTTAAATAATCCTCCTTGACTTAATCACTTCATTTTATTATTTAAACAATTTCTTCTTTGCAAACACTTTGACTTCTTTGACCTTTGGGGAATACTAGCCAACACATGAGGGTCCTCCAAGTTTGTAAGGCCATAACTCTCAAACCGTGAGGAGTTATGTGACTCTCCGCATACCAAAGGAAATGGAATGACAAGCACTATCCATCTATGATAGTTTCACTAAAAAATTCACTGATCTTTATCTCATTATTCCATAATTTATCTTGGGTTCTCTAACCATACTTCTAGGATAACTCGACATCAAATCATTTTCCCATGAGGGATTTCACCATAAGGGGACCACTTTGGAGTTCATCCATTTGTACTTCCTATCAACCATGACAAGACAATAATGAGTCATCTTTACATCAATCCAACTGGAATAGCCCATGACAACACATCACTATGACATTGTCCCTTTGTCATTGATTCCAATGATCAATACATTAATGCATCAATCCATCTACACATCATATATAAATGACAACACATCAATCCATTTTCATCTATGCATGGAATCATCTATGCATCATATATCAATGAAAACACATTGATCCATCTTCATCTATTCATGACATCATCTATGCATCATATGCAAATGAATTCACTTGACATTAATCCATTGACAACAATGACAATACATACTACATCAATATACTTATGACAAGACATTGTTCCTTTGACATCAATGAAAATATGATCCAACAATCTCCCCCTTTGGCATTAATGGAAATACCAACATTGATGTCAACACCAATCATTGATGGAAACATGTAGACATGGCATTTCTCTTCATCAATAGTCATCTCAATCACATCAATGCGACTATCTCCCCCCCTTTGAAATCAATGGAAAAGGGTAGTTCTCTCCTTGGGGTTGCTCCCCCTGCCTAAACTCTCCTTGGGGCTGCTCCCCTTGTCTAGATGCCTTTGATATTCCTATGAATAATCTCTTCCCTTTTGAACAAGGGATATCACTCTGATGTAATGCTGAAGATATATCGCTCATTCTCCCCCTGTGACCATCGTTCCACCTAGAACCATGCCTTTGAGCTCTTTCTCCAAGTATTTACCTTTGCATCTGATAAATCTCTCCTCCTGGAATCATGGGAAGAAAAATGGCTCCCCCTGTGGGTATGTCTCCCCCTATCTTTTCTACAATATGAATAATGTGCTACCACTGCAACATGCTTCTGTTGCAAATGATACTAATCAACCAGAACATAGATCAACTGCTCAAGAATGACCTTCTCTTCCTATGATGGTCCTTGGACCTGCCCATGCATCAAAATCGTGCCATACCATACATCATAAAGAAAAAGATATGTCAATAATGAATAAAGAATCATGACCAAAACATCCACCATGTACATACTGTGCCATATTGTGTGCCAACCATGCACAACATCCATGTACATTAATACCATACAAGATACCATAAGATATCATCAATGGATTGCATCAACCATATGCCTCTACCATGAATCAAGTGCCACAACCATGTATCTCAACCATCAAGCATCATAAAAAGTGTCTCATCTATATCATCCCATACATCATGTACCAAAGTATATGCTAAACAAGTAATACCAATGATGTACTTTAGCCAAGTACTATCACCCATATACCATCTATGAGTGCATCAACATTGCACTAAACATGTGTCTCCACCTTTACCAATAAAGTGCATCAACCATGCACTAAAGCTCAACAGGATGAACTATAATCAAGATGTCATCTCATAGATGTATACCATATCAACCAGAAACCATGTGCCAAACATACTGCTAGCAGGTGCCTCTAACAATGTACCAAAAGTGTACCAATCGCGCATAAACTATAGATAAATCTATGACTCATCAATGATAACCATCTCATCAAATCATGAACTACATGTCCCAATATGTAGCTCAAACACATGCCAAATGCATGCACCAAGATATCCAACAAATATGCCTCTAACAATACATCACAAGATATATCGATGGAACTCAAATATGTACCAGCCATGTACCCTAACAGATCTTCCTCAACCTCCATTCACTACAACAAATACTAAGCATCCAAAAATACATGTACTAGAAGTGTGCCTCAATAGATCAATGATATCTCTAGCTAGCATCATCATGATTTATCTCATAACCAAAGTGCCATAACTTCACTTTCACAACCAACATTGTTCCTCAATAGAAAAAGCCTCAATCCATACTCTAGAGTTAGTATAATGCATCAAGGATAAACTTTCAACACTCAACCATATGTCATCACCATACATACATCAATTATGTATTCCAACATGTAATCATGAAAACTTGCAACAAACAATGTCAGAACCTGCAACAAACCATGTCAGAGTAATATCATCACACCAAGCTGCAACTTATTTGCAAAACCTACTTTCCAAGGTTTTTACCACATGTACGCGACCTGTTGTACAGAAAAATAGCGTATGTACACGAGCTATTTATAGGTCATCTCGCATATGTACACGACTGTTATCAATGTAACCCGCATATTCTTCAGTAGAGGTCAAGCTTGAGCTTGCCTTAGGCCTACCATTATGTTCTGATTGTTCAGTCTTCTTCAACCACTTCTGAAGGTGTCCCAACTTCTCAGAACTTGATCTCTGAGCTTCCATTTTTCTAACATTGTCTTCTCTTCTAGTCTCATGTGTCCTTCTAGTCATACTATATGAAACACTCCTCATGGATTTTTTTCTTGTGTTCCAACAATCCTGGGATTTGTGGCCAAATCCACTACAGTTGTAGCATCTCATGGTGTGACAATGAGCAACAATGTGTCCTACTTGATTACATCTCCAACACCGTAGGGTGTTATGAAATCTTTCATTATCTCTCCTTGCATAATATTTTCATTCCAAATCTTTGTGATTATATTCATTACAAGAGTAACATTGACCATGAAAAACATTTTCATACCTTTGTTGTGGTGTCCATCTTGAAGGTGTATCCCTTTTGAATTTGCTTTGAGGTGTAAAGATGGCTTCTTGATGTCTTCCTTGCTTTGTTCTTTTGAAATTTTCTTTCTTTGTGTAGATGGTTGACTTGCAACATTATTTCCATCTTTTGAGAATGAGGGACTTACCTCAAGTTTCTTTGAGGTGCTTGCTTCAAAATGCGTAGCTTCTTTGTTGTATCCAAGACCTGATTTATCATTTGGTGATCTTTGACTATCCAAGATTTCATTCAATATTGTTGAGCTATTCAAGAATTTGTTTGACTTCTCTACTTTCTTTCTACGATCAACAACTTTAGCTTCCAACTTATGACATGACTCTTCATTTTCATTTACTTGATTCTTTAATATTTCCTCTACTCTTTTGGCTTCTTCAATTTGGGTCTTGAGATGGATATTAACTTCAAGACTTTTGCTAATATCATTATCTACCTTATTATTTTCTTCTATTTCATTCTTTAGTCTTTTGATCTCTTCTTCCTTTTCTTCTAATT
>ML869777.1:0-14294 GCA_009831015.1 Picea engelmannii | reverse complement strand
AACCCTCTAGGGGAAGAAAACCCAGCAAAAACTTCCTTATCATAAATGGCTTATACAATGTTCAAGAGATAACTCAAACCAATACAGAAAGTCCTCTCCAAGAGATGCACCACCCTTCTTCTCCTCTCTCCAACTTCCAATTGCAGCTTGCCTCATAAGAGAATGAGCAAGTGAAGTGTGTGTGAGAAGTGAGGTGCTAGCCTCTTATTTATATCAATCTGGCACGTGTGAAGAGTCACCATCTGGCAGGGCCAACCTCTCACTCTGGGTGGGTAAACCCACCTTTAATTAATTCTGGCCCTTTCATTATAACTGTTGGGGCCGACTTCTTATTCTGCACTTTGTAATTGTCCGATGACCAATCCGCAAAAGGGGATTTGGTCCTTATACAATTACCGACATGATTAATCCTCAATGGGGATTAATCCAATAACAATAATATTTATAATGACATGATTAATCCTCAATGGGGATTTAATCCAATAATAATAATGACATGATTAATCCACAATGGGGATTTAATCCAATAACAAAATAATAATAAGAATGCTCTTTGCAGTTACATTATTTCAACAAAGAGGGACTTACCGAAACCCGAAACTGCGAAGCAATTAATTATCTAGTAATCGATCTTAAGTCTTAACTAATCGCACTTAATTTTAAGTATTTCGGAAGTTCAGACATCGAAAATTTTAGAATACGATACAGGGGAAAATTCTGAAATCCAAACTGCAGAGTCATTAATTATCTCTTGATCATGATTAACTTAATTATTTAACGTTCAATACTTCAGCATTTTGATATTTCGATGATTCGTGAATTCATTCTTTGTTAAAGTCTTGAAGGATCATCTCCCATGGTGACGTGTTATAGATGACATCATTTTGGATGACGTGTCGAGGAAAGATAGGTGCCACGTGTTACTTGGAATCGTGTGAATCCTCCAATGAAAATATCAAAAACAGGTGCCACGTGTCAACTCAGGAAAGACTCAAAAGGTACACATGTCTTACGACTTGTGCCTTTAAGAGGTTTAGGAAAAGTCGCCTGCAGATACCTTCGGGTTTTAGAGTTTCAGATTTTTTATTTTTTAGACTTATTGAAACATTCGAAGCGCGAAGCTCCGAAGCGTCCGTTAGAGATTTACCTCTTTAAAATTCAGGGGCTCCAGAACTCCAAAGGTAATAGGATCATTCAATCAAAAGGGAAAACACATCAAAGGCAGATAACGTGCGCGCCTTATTATTAACTAACCAGCAATGAATTTGATTTAAAATTAAAAAGGTCATTTTTTAAGTTTCTGCTTTCTTCAGGTAAAATTTTATTTTTCATGAGGTGAAAAATATAAAGCTCAAAATTTCAGAATTGTATATGTTCCAACATAGGTTCCATCTAGGGATCGCGTCTCCCTGTGAGACGTGGAAGAACAGTAGACCGAGTGCCTTTATTGGGCAAATGGAGTCATTATTACATTTCTAGAAAACATTTTTAGGAGTTAATCATACAGAGAAAAAACAAACTTCAACAGAATTTTAGAAATCCTTCAAAACACACCTAATTATTGATCTCAAGTTAGGCTATTTAAAATTTCCCTTTCCTAAAACTGAGTTTGGATCTGTTTAAGATAATCAAAACAACTTTAACCGAAATATCGATCGACTTCATTCGCATCAAGGTTAAGTAGATGTAATAATTTATTTAGGGAATTCCTCGTTGGTTCATAATGTAAATATTACCGGAAAGAGAACTAGATGTCAGAGTATGTTATATAGATATGTATGACAGCCGTACAGATATCATAGATATTGCTTCATTGCTAGCGAGCCTGTTCAGTACCCCGGTGAAGTTATCTACTTCTCCCACTAAATTTCCTTTCACCACTTCAATTAGCACTTTTTCATTTTGCTGAGATGAGGGCAATCATTACATGAATTTCCTTTCATCATCTCTTTGGACAAGATGGGGGCAATCAAATTATGAATTTCCTTTCACCATCTGTCTTATATTTTAATATTTTGAAGTGGGGGCAATCAATCTGTATGTATCATACAAGGGATGATATCTGCTTAAAATTTAAAAAGGTCTGTCATAATTTTTTTAAGTATACTCTGAAGCTAGTTTTCTCCCAATCTTCAATACATCTTCACCTATAGGGAAGATTTTAGAGGGATTTTGATTTTTCTGGGATCTACCTTGAGCGAATTAGTCAGTTTAAAATCCAATAGAAGAGCTAAAGTCATCAGGATTAGCCTAGACATAATTTCTTTCAGTTAAAATCAAAGGAACATAAAGATTTTCGCCTAATCTCATTTTGAAGATATGTTTTTAAGTTTTCAAAGTCGAGATGAATTTCCTTCTTTCTATGAAGACTAAGGAAAGTTAGCGAAAATCAGGAGTGAATAAAGGTTCGGGGTTATCCAAAAAAAAACAAAACGAGGACTCAAAGGGCTTGACACAAAAGAATCCCACTCCCACGCAAGTTTGTTTATTGATTCTCAAACTTCCTTTCAAGCCTTTTTTATTTTTATTTTCTTTTTCTTTTTATTTCATTTTTTACTTCAGAGAAGGCTTCATAATTTCTCAGTATGGCATTCTAAGTTCTAATTTTATACTTCTCTGATCCTTGATCAGGTGACAATATTAACATGAGTGAAACCCCCTTTACGTTCGATAAGATTTCCTTAAAATTTTAGTTTTGAACTAGCGGGATACAAGTTCATACCTCAGATTTCCTTTGTATTTTCAATCAAGCAGATTATTAATTTATCACCTGTTTTGAGAGAAAGCGAATGTTTTGAAAAATGAGTGTCGGATTCTGATTCATCCTTATCTCTCGTTTTAACAGTAAGTATTCTGCACAAGAACAAAATGTGAATTGTCTGAAAATTCTGCAGAATAGAGATGGTATGTGATACAGATGCTTTTATATTCTGCTTTGATGATGTCAAGTAAACATGGTTTATTTACAACAAATGATAAAATGACTTGGATAATTTACAAAAGAAAGGTAAAATTGCAAATTGGAACAGAAAACAAACGCCAATCCAAACCAATATATACAATGGGAATCTGAAATATGACTACTGCATAAAATGTTTTAAGTAACGCCCATTGATAGGAGCGTCAAGAATTTCTCCATCGAGGTTTTCCAGCGAGAAGGAATTTTTCCCCTCGAAAGCTGCAATTCTAAATGGTCCGAACCAGAGATGATCGAACTTGCCATGTTTCCCTACATCTTCTTTTCTAGCATCCCACTTTAAGACTAGATCGCCAGAAAGAAAATCCCTGTCTTTAGCCTTTTTATCGAAAAGGACCTTCATATTATCTTGGTACTTTTGAAGTTTGTCATCTACTTCCACTTTGTTCTGTTGAACTTCGATTATTTGATTTATCCTTCTTGTAACGTCGTTTGGCTCTTCATTTGCATCCTACCACACAGGAAGAGCAAGATTGATAGGAAGGACGTCAGTACCATAAACCAATTGAAAAGGGGACATACCTATTGATTTCTTGGTGTCAATTCAGTTCGCCCTTAGGGCGTATTTCAGGTGGGTGTGCCAAGCCTTATTATTTCCTGTCAACACTTTTTTTATTATAGTCATCAGGCTCTTGTTAGATGATTCGGCCAACCCATTTCCCTGAGGATAATAGGTCGTAGAATGTCCTAACACAATGTTGTATTTCTGGCAGAAATTGATCATTTCCATAGACTTAAAAGCTTGAGCGTTGTCAGTGACTATTTTCCGAGGACAACCAAATCTCAATAGGATGTTTTCTTCCAAGAAGTTTATTACTACCGAATCCGTAGAATTCTGAGTTGGAATGGCTTCTACCCATTTAGTGAAGTAATCGGTAGCGATTAGAATCCATCTATGTTGAGCACTTGATTGCGGATGGATTTCTCCGATGAATTCTAGGCCCCATTGTTGAAAAGGGGCTTCAGCTTTTACTGGAATTAAAGGTAGAGCAGGGAGCTTCTGCTTGCAAGCGAACAGTTGGCACAAATTACAAGCTCTGACTCTTGCGTTCACATCGTTAAATAACTTTGGCCAGCAATATCCAGCCCTTAAAATCTTGTAGGTCGTTGCTCTCCAAGCATGGTGTCCTCCACACACTCCTTCATGGAATTCATCGATGACGCCTTCTGTTAAGCAACATAACAAGAAACCTAGAGGGTCTTTCCAGTACAGTCGGCCATCGATAATGCGTGTAGCGTCAAAGTCCTTGCTTTAGACGGAGTCATGCCATTCGGGCACTGAAGGGTAAGGAGGTATGTAACAATATCGTGATACCATGTAGAGGCGGAAAACTTATCTTCAATTCGAATAGTAGGCACCTGATCATCAATTTCCTCTATATCCAGGAGAGAGTCGTGTGATTCGAGGTTATTTATCCCGAGCGCCCTAAAATTTGATTCGACTAATAGCTTCGCCAGGCCTTGACCTTTAACGAGCTTGGTCGGTTTCACTTCTAGATCAAACTCTTGAATTTTAGCCAACCATCGGCTTCTTCTTCCATCACTGTCTAGCTGAACCAAAATGTCTTTGATAGCATTTGTTGGCACGTAAGTGATTATTTTAGAATGCAATACATACATTCTGAAGGCCTTGAGAGCCTTCACCATTGCGTATGCTTGCTTCTCGAGTATATCGTATCTTAATTCTTCGTCCCCGAGGCTTTTGTTGAAGAAGGCTATTGGTTGCTCGAATCCTTCATCGTTCTTTTGCAGGAGTATTGTTGTAACAGTATGTTCAGAAGCGAATGAGAAGATTAAGAATTCCATTGTATAGTTCGGACTTGCTAGCACTGGTGCTTCCCCTATAGATTTTTTGACACGCTCGAAAGATGCTTTAGCTTTTGCAGTCCATTTCACTTCGCTGTCCGTCTTCAACATATCTGTAATCATTTTGATTATTTCAGCAAAGTTGGGAATAAATCTTCTCAAAAAGTTGATCTTTCCTAAAAAAGATTGAATTTCTTTTATGTTCCTAGGGATATTAATCATGTCTATAGCCTCAACTCGCTTAGGGTCGACCTTGATTCCTTCTTTTGACACTATATGACCTAAGAGCTTACCTTCTTGCATAGCAAAATGTGATTTCTTGAGATTAAGAGACAAACCAAACTTTCTGCATTTTTCGAAGGTCTGCCTGAGGTGTAGCAAATGTTCTGCATCAAAGTTAGGAAAAACCGTCAAATCATCAAGACAAATAACAACGAATTTGTCTCTCTCACCAACGAATGCGATGTCCATCGCTCTCTGGAAAGTAGCCCTTGCATTCATCAAATCAAATGGCATTTTATTGTACATAAAGGTTCCCCACGGAGTGGTAAACGCGGTCTTTTCTCTGACGTCTTCATGAATAGCAATTTGATTATAACCCGAAAAGCCATCAATCATGGAAATCTTGTTGGCCCCTACTACCTTCTCTAGAACATGATCCATTTTTGGGAGCGGGTAGTTGTCTTTAAGGGACGACCGATTTAAGTTTCTGAAATCAACACAGAGCCTTATTTTGCCATTTTTCTTTCTAACGGGAACCAAATTCGCTACCCATTCAAAGTACCTGAGTGGAACGATGATTTTTGCATCGAGAAGTTTCTTAACTTCCCTTTCTATCATTGGTAGGAGAATCAGGTTTATCTGTCTGAAAGGTTTAATACCATGTTTTAAAGGAATCTTATGTTTAATAACAGAGGTATCGTAAGTTTTCAGATCATCATAAGACCATGCAAAAACATCTTTGTATTTCCTAAGCAACTCAATGTACTTACTTTTCATTTGAGTCGGAAGGTATTTTGATATCTTGACCATTTTGGGATCTTCGTTAGTTCCTACATTACAGTCTTCAACTTCTTTAGGTTGGGGACGTAAGGTAGACTTTGAAGGTATGTCATCCTGGTCAAACAACCTTTCTAAGGGGATCATGCCTCTGGGAATCTGATTGTTCTTAAGCAAGAGCATGCGGTGGTTTGCAATCTTGTCTTGGAATTTTTTTGGGTTCTCTCCTTCTTGCATAACCCAAGCAGGATCATTTTGGTTTTCCTGATCTATGTGAGTTTCAGAAAACTCATCAACCATCTCCAGAAATTGTTTGATTTGTTCGTCGTCTTCGAACACTTGCCAGTGTTGAACATTGTCCGGGATCGAAGGTCTATGCCTCATCTCGATGTGATACTTCAGTTTCAACGCAGTAGGGGGTATGAAGGTCGCAGCAGCTTTGGCCAAGGAGTCAGCTTGTTGATTCTCCATCTTGGGAATAGAGTGAATATTAAAGGACGAGAAGAAGTTCTCTATAAGATCCTAGGCGCAATTCCTGTATGATCTCAACCTTGGGTGCTTAGCTTGATATTGTTGTTTCACTTCTTTTACAATAAGCTCTGCATCACCATAAGCTATCAGATGTTCGATTTTTAACTTCCTTGCAACTTCTAATCCTAAAACCAGAGCTTCATATTCGCAGACATTATTCATATAATCGATATACCATTGTAATCTATAAGAGAAGGGAATAACATACTCATCACCTGGTGCCACGATTAAAACTCCGACGCCTGCTCCTTCGCAGGATGAGGCACCATCGAAGAACATTTTCCACATTCCTTCTCTAATATTTACTTTTTTCTTTGTTGTTTCTATTTTTTTATTTTCTTCTTTTGTACATTCTTCAAAATCGTCATCTATAGATCATATGCAATTTCCTAAGTCCTGATCAGCAACATAGACTGGGTAATTATTCGGGTTTTGAGGGTCACTTACGGTATACGCCAGTCTAGTTTCTCTATACAATCGCGTGAATTGCCCACCAAAAATTGGGATTGTAGAGTAAGTCATGTCCAACTGAACTGATCCTCCTAATTTGGCACCCCAAGACCTGGATAGAAGCATGCCATACTTGGCAGGGACGTCAGCAACAACCACATCCATAAGGATACTTTTCACAAGGATCTGAGCAAGATTTACAAACAAATCTTTAATCATGCCTAGACACTTAACCTTTCTAGAATCAAACGAGTACAAGTCTTGATAAGGTCTAGTAATTTCAAGGCCCAACTTTTCCATGATAATTTTAGGCATTAAATTATGAGAGGCCCCAGAATCTAACATGCAATTGTGGAGTAAATGGTCGTGCACAGTTAATGTAATATAGAATGGAGCAACAGAATCCTTATTGTTTTCAATGTGTGCATTGAACATGATCGTAGGTCTTTCGTCCTGCAGATTAATAACGTCTGCATGACATTTAGCATCAGAAAAAATTATCGCTTTAGCGATTTGCTTTTTATAAATCAGGTTTTTTGCAAGTTCAACCAGAGGCATTGGGATTTTAATTTTATTAAGCTCATTTTCTAAATTGAAACCCCCAATTGTCTTCTCAGTTTCCTTGATTTGAACTTTTGCTTCTGTATTTTCCGGCTTCTTAGTTTGCATTGTTCTTGTTTCGACTAGCTTTGTTCGGGCAGCTTGTGTTTTGGTTGATGATTTGGCAACTGTTGCCTCATTCGCTTTACTTCGAGATAAAATCTTTTTTGATGGAACATTTGTAGAATTTTTCTCTCTAGGCCTTAAATCATACTTATGTTGGAGTTCGGCCATTATTGAATCGGCGAGACCTTGATACATAGCATCTCCCACATTGTTGATGTTTTCCTCATTATTAAACAAGGATTCTAGGTCTAAAGATTTCTCATAATCCTGCCTGGTTAAGTGTGGCTCAAGATCGTCATCGCTAAGGTTGTTCAGATCTTCTTCTAACTCCTCATAATCTTGCATTTCATCCCTCTACATAAAATTTTCAGTTTTAAATGGGGCTTGGATCTTTTGATCTTTGTTTTTTACTTGTCTTTGTTGTATTTGAGGGTTAGGGTTTCTCCTGAACTGATTTCTAACGTATGGATCAGGTTTGGCTTGATCTAATTCCATTCTGGAGATTTTGTTTGATAAATCTTTAATTATCTTGGCCATCTCATCCATTTTTTCTTCTGCAAACTTCCCAGATCCAGAGGGTCCTACCTGTTCTTTGAAACGCCTAGGTTCTCTGGTTCCGATCTCAACCTTAGTTTTTAATTTCCCGGATGCCATAATATTGGATTCAATTTCTATGGCATCGTCTTGCATTCCTAATAAAGTGATAGATCTCCTTTCTCTTAGAAGTAGAGTGAAGTCGGAATCAAAAGCCCCTGCAAAAGTTACTTTTGCAGTAGGTTGAGAGGTTTGACTTCGGCTGGGATCTTGTTATACAGTTTATTGAACCTCTGGGTAAATTCAAGGACTGATTCAGAAGTCTTTTTTCTTAAAGCCCCGAATTCGGTTAAGTAATAAAGGTGGTCCTTTTTCTCGCCCCACTGTCTTAGGAAGGCATTTTCTAGTTCGTCATATGATCGTATGGAACCTACTGGGAGTCCTCTGAACCAAGTCCTCACTTGTCCTTCAAAGGTTTGTACTAACAGCCTTGAGTAAACGTCCTCATGTTTGAGCCAAGGATATCAACAAACTGATCAAAAAAGGCTACGTGTTCTGTTGCGGTTAGATCTCCTTCTCCCGTGAACTTGGGGAGGTTCTTCATGTAATTTTCGAGCAAATCATGAAGGACAGTCCGGAGGACCAAGGGAGCATATCTAGCAACTACCTTGGCAAAGATTCTAGGGGGGTGACCTTGTCCACCGGCTACTGCACCTCCAACACCAACTATTGAAAACCTAAGAGACGAACTTCGGGGGCTAAAAAGGAGATTTTCAAAAACTTCGAAAGACTGAACTTTCGACCTTTCGACTACTTCGGGGGGTTGCGAATGAAGTTCGGGAAAAAAGATCACGAGGAGATAGAATATCTAGATGAGGAGGAAAAGGGAAACTTGAGTTGGGATCCTCAGATTTATCGGATGTATATATAGGAGATGCGATAGGGGATGAGTCTAGGTATAGAAGGTATTCTTCAGGGTTTCGGGAAACATAAACCTTCACTTCAGAAAAGGAGAGAATCGGCAGAGTGTCAATGACAGAGGGAATCGAAAGGAACTGTTCGTCCTCACTGATAAAAGTATATGTCAGGTCGATCTCAACCTTTATCTCGGGAATGACTACCTCTGGAGTTTCGATTTTAACCACAGGTTTACTAGTTGATGCCTCTGCAGAATGAATTTGTTCAAAACTTTCTTTAGGAGTTATTTCTTCAGTGGGAACCTTAACATTAGCTTGTGTAATTCTGGGTTGATATACTTACCTGCCGATGCAGTAGTCTGTCTGAGATATCCCTTTGGTTTCAACAATTTTTCGGGATCTGACACTGGTTTAGTTTGCTTTTCGTCTGGGTTTTTCCTGGTATTCCTTCGACCGAATGTCAATTTTGTCTACGGTGGAGTCGCCAAGTGAAAAATAAGTCTTACTTATGTTTTCAATCTCTGTTCACCATCAAAGACCAAAATTTACCTTGTCGTTTTCCCAAGGAAAATGATTTCGTTTCTTCGTCCCCGACAACGGCGTCAAAAAGATGTTGTTCCTGAGATTAATCCTAAGGCTCAAAGAGTAATGTCAGGCATCAGGAGTGTTTGAAGAAAATGTTTTAAATGAGTGTTTTTCCTACTTTTAGTTATATAAGAAATGATCTTTAAATGAAACAAATAATAGGACAGTACAGAGGTTGTATTTCGTTGTCTGAGTCACAATTATAATATCAGATGGTGTGAAGAAAAGTTACAAAATTGTTAAACAAAGCTAGGCATCAATTGCAGATGAGTCTCACCTTGTTTGCAGCGGAAGAAGAGTAGAGAGCGCACCCTTGAACAGGATATGAAATACAATAATTCACGCGAATCGCAGTTCTTGTATTACTTACAGTAAATACAGAGGAAAAATTGCTTACCTAATGAATTGTTGATATAATATGATCACAATTGTTGTAATACTAAATTGCAATCAATCGCTTTTCAAGGAATTACATAAAGAAATTCGGAGACATGAAAATACAGACGAAACACATAACTCAAACCGAACAAAAATTAGAATATTTGTCTGCACTTGTATTAATACTCAAAAAAGAGAGTTTCTCTATTACATCCGACAAGAAGCAACCTCAAATAGATCTGAAATCTATCTATTTATACAAAAGTTATCACAACTCAAAAACCGTTGGACTTCATACAATATCTCCTAAAAATAGAATGTAATTCGAATGAAACGACAGCAGGCAGAGATTGTTTGAGCTGGCGCTTTCATCTGTCTCTTCATCTACTCGCAAACGCGCTCGTTTTCCTTTGTTCTTTGAATTGGGCACACATGTCCATTGAGGTCACCATAATCATTTGTTTACTGTCCTCGTCATCTGATTCCATTGCTATCTATTCTCTGGATGAGTTTATTGGAAAAAGAATATCAGTTGAAAATATGAGGGGACTGATAATGTGACAGGTAGCTCAGCGTTGGCTCTTTATGTGATGGCTAACAGTTACGAGAAAGAGTAACTTCTCACGAATAGGATGACGTGGGGACAAGTGTAGGTGGTGAGATAAACGGGGTAACTGATGTGGATGACAGGTGTTGCTCCAACGTCCCTTTACGTTTCTCTATTTTGCAGGGGCACGAAGAGGTGGTTTGAAGTAACCCGCTTTTTGTCCCGCAATGCACCTGGTGATGCCATGTATCCTCGAGAGAAAACCGTGGTTTAAATTGTGGGGCCGCCCTTCAAAATTAAACCCCGCGCAACTTCGCCCCCCACAATCGCTCTCAACCGCTGATCTCCACTACCCATTAAAATCTGACTGTCGATCTTCGCAAAGTGAGATAAGCGCCCAAAGTTAAGCCAAGGTCACAGCTCTTGGTCATATGTAGAGAAGATAGAGGGAATTTCGTGCAATTCTTGTCCGTCGATCTGAGCAGGGGACATGTGTCAAACGATCCCCGTATTCGGCTATTTCGTACTCCGGGGGCGGGGCAAGCAGTGTTGAGTAAAGAACTCCCGAAGACCCGAAGCCTATCTAGATCGTTGATCGAAGTGGACACGTGGCAAGAGATCCTGCACTTCAACAGATAACCACTTCGGAAGAAAGACATATGTGTGAAGCGAGAACTCCCGAAGCCCGGAGTTTCGAAGAAAATCTTCGCCGTTGAAATCAAGAGGACACGCGGCAGGAGATCTTGTACTTCGGAGACTTAGCACTTCAGAGATTTGCACCTCAGAATCCCCGAAGCCCAGAGTTCCGAAGTAAATTGCAGCCATCCAATATCAAAGGACATGCGGCGTCAGATCTTCCACTTCGGGGACTTAGCACTCCGGAGAGTTTGTGCTCCCTTTTCTGTCTATTTAGCCCCTTCCCTGCTATATTTGGTCATTTTCTTAGTTTATCCAGCTTCCGAACTGATTTATCGTTCCACTAGATTCTGAAATCTGATCCATCAAGTTTCCTTGCAACTTTCCGTGACGCTATAATCCTTAAGGAAATAAGATTAGCCTGCCTGTAACAAGAGAGGTCTGTAAGTTTTTCAAATAGATAAAACTTGTTAATTGCGAAAGGTGAAAATGAATTCGAAATCGAGGTGCTTTTATTTAAACAAGATTCATTGATCTTCGTATAACCTTACTGACAAAGAATTTATTAACGTTAATGAAGATGTCTACCTGGCGATCCGCAATCCTCGTTTGAATCATTATCCTTAATTAGTCATAAATGCCATCAATATTTTGATGGTTCGCGTTTGAGAGTTTTAGATGTGACAGAGTGGGAAACTCCCGAATCCCGAATCCGCAGAAAGATTAATCTCTGGATAATCGCTTTTAAAAGCTTAATTAATCATGTTTAAAATGGTGCGTTAACTTCAAGAGTTTCGAGAGTTCGGACTGCGGGGACTTTTAATGTATCTCAAGAGGGACTTCCCAAAACCTGAAACTGCGAAGCAATTAATTATCTAGTAATCGATCTTAAGTCTTAATTAATCGCACTTAATTTTCAGTATTTTGAAAGTTCGGACTTCAGAAATTTTAGAATACGATACAGGGGAAAAGTCTGAAATCTGAATTGCGGAGTCATTAATTATCTCTTGATCATGATTAACTTAATTATTTAGCGTTCAATACTTCGACATTTTGATATTTCGGTGTTTCATGAATTCATTCTTTGTTAAAGTTCCGAAGGATCATCTCACGTAGTGACGTGTTATAGATGATGTCATTCTGGATGACGTGCCGAGGAAAGAGAGGTGCCACGTGTTACTTGGAATCATGTGAATCCTCCAATGAAAATGTCAAAAACGGGTGCCACTTGTCAACTCAGGAAAGACTCAAAAGGTACACGTGTCTTACGACTTGTGCCTTTAAGAGGTTTAGGAAAATTCGCGAGCAGATACCTTCGGGTTTCGGAGTTTTTATTGTTTAGACTTATTGAAACATCCGAAGCGCGAAGCTCCGAAGCGACTGTTAGAGATTTACCTCTTTAAAATTCAGGCGGCTCCAGAACTCCGGAGGTATTAGGATCATTCGATCAAAAGGGAAAACTCATCAACGGTGGATAACGTGCGCGCCATATTATTAACTAACCAGCAATGAATTTGATTTAGAATTAAAAAGGTCATTTTCTAAGTTTCTGCTTTCTTCGGGCAAAATTTTATTTTTCACGAGGTGAAAAATATAAAGCTCAAAAGTTCAGAATTGTATATGTTCCAACAGATATCTTGTGATGAAAATCACTAGAGTTACACTTATGCAATATGAGGGGTAACAACATGCACTATGGAGCACTACCACTCTTGAAGGACATGGTTCAAGGATTGTCAGACTTCAAGATCGAGAAGATAAAAGTGTGCAAGGGGCGTGCACTTGACAAGCATGTCAAGACTGTTTTCCCAAGAAAGATTCATGATTTGATTAATTCAAATGTGTGTGGTTTGGTGTCTTCAACTTCTTTGATAGGTAGTTTAGACTATGATTCTCTTATTGATGATTCCTCTAGGAAGACTTGGATTTATTTTATGAAGAGTAAGGAAAGAAGTGTTCAATGAATCCACAAAGTTCAAGGCCTTGGTTGAGAATCGGATAGGTCGGAAGGTAAAGGTATAAGGTCCGACAATGGAGGAGAGTACACCTCCAAGGACTTGGATGACTTTTGCAAGGAAGCAGGGATAAAGAGAGCACTAACAATACTGTAAAACCCACTATAGAATGGGGTTGCAGAGAGGAAGAACCGGTCAATTATTAAGAGAAACAAAGCAATGATCTGTAACATGGATTTTTACTTGTGTCTATGGGTAGAGACATGCAGCACAACCATCTATATTCTAAACAGATATCCTCATAGGATTTTGAAGGACAAAACACCAAAGAAATCCTTCACTAGGAGAAACCTCAAGTATCACACTTTTGTTTATTTGGTTGTCATATTTATATTCATGTGCTTGACAAAAACAAGGGTAAGTTTGAAGCCTTGAGCAACAAGGCTATATTTGTTGGTTATAGTGAGACTTTCAAGGCTTACCAGATCTACATTCCAACACAATGGTGAGTCAGGAATTAGGATGCTAAATTTAATGAGGATGGATGGTCCTCTAATAAGTCTCAAGAGCCTCCAAAAGAGGTCAAGGAGGGAGATAAGCTTGCTGTCCCAAACGCTTATCAAAAAGATGCAAAAGAATCAAATTCAAATCAATAAAGTTTCGATGAAGGAATAAAGGCCTAGATACCATACAGTTCAATCAAAAAGCAAAGATGGCTTACCTAGACATTGCAAGAGGCATAGGAACAAGTGGGAGCACCTAAAGCTACAATCCATATGAGTAATCCTCCTAAGAAGTTTCTGACTCATGTTGCATTGATGTCTTCTATCATCGACACTGAGCCTTCAAGCAATGAGGAAGCAACTAAAGCACAAGTATGGCAAGATGCTATGTTGAAGAAGTATGATGTCTGGGAGACAATTCCAAAACCCACTATGGAATCAGCGGTTGTTTCTAAGCATGCATTTGTTGATGCAGTATTCCTTGAACACATTGAAGATTCTAGAGAATCAAGACAAAAAGGGACTAACTTGGTTTGGTGGAGAACACCTTCCTCACAAAAAAGGAGTGTTAGCTTTACCTAGTTGCTCCAAAGGTGATTCTCCTTCAACATAGCGCACTTCAACAGATCCGTACAATCATGATGACAGTGGAGGAGGCATGGCATTAGAGAGGCCTATAAAAGGTGTTGAACATGTGTGCACCATCCTTAGAAGCAGAGTTATCTTTAGCTTTTGCATATTTTGAATATGCCTTTCTTTTCTACAGTTAGTTGTTGTTCTAAGTTTAGATGGGACACATGGATTATTTCT
>ML869776.1:9028-20355 GCA_009831015.1 Picea engelmannii | reverse complement strand
CAAAACCAAAATAAGTTTCCAAAGCGAGGTAGGTAATTTTAAATTGACTATTATGGTAATGGACTCCAATAAATGTTGATCCCTATCGCAATTGACTATATTTAATATGCATATCCCTCCCATAATGGAATACATTTAAGAGGAAGTTAAATATTGATAGAGTCAAATTCATGAAAATTATTTATATGATAAAACCCATTGTATGAAAGCCCATTGAATTACAATGGATGTGATTTTTTTTTGGGAAACAATGAAAAATATTTATATGATAAGACCGATTGAATTACAATGGATATGATTTTTTTTCTAGGGAAACAATATGTGTCTCGTGTTTTACCTTTGATTTTTCTTCTTATTAGTCCCTTCCCTTCGAGTTGTAGGGAGTAATAGTAATCGGTTTTTAGTCCTTGCATTAATATGACACAGAAACCAAACACTTTAACCAAATTTTTACAAGGTTCATTCAAATTTCCATGCCGCATTTAGTTTTTAGTCCTAAGTTTGAAGTTTGACACCTTATTTGGCCTCTTCCCGAGGCACACACTCACCATGTCTTGGCTTAAAATAAATTTCAAGTGTATATTCTATGAGTAATATTGAAGAAGTCAAGTAATGCTAGAAATTCTTCTAGCATTACTTCTTGGCATTAAATGTTAAATCGTAGATCTTTCTCCAATGTTTATTGCAATTCCCTTAGCTTCCACCTATTGGAATTTCCTTAGCTGCCACCTTCTTACTGTCAGTAGCTCACTGTCAACTCCCTAAGCTCAAGGTTTTTGAGCTTCCACCAACTCAGCCATGAAAACCATGTTGTCAAATAAACCCTGTTGTCAAATAAGCTACAGAGGCCTTACCTTATATATGATCCAAATTATTTTTGGCACGAAATGAGAGGAGATATAATAAAGAAATACACAAAGATATTGTAGATATCCAATAATATAACAGAAAATATGCAACCATAAACATAGAGATACAATAGTACATGATTTCTATTAATGAAAGAAATGTAGAGAGACTGTAAAAACATAGAGTGAAAGACTTGCTAGAATGGTGGCATCTTATCTCTAAGAACATATGTGATGACTACTCGCATTCGCAAGAAGATGATTATAATGAGACTCTGAAGGCCTTTTTACAATAAACAGGAATGTCAAAAACCCTAGACATCAAAAAATCCAACCCTATGAGATGAAGTGCCAAAAGTCATGTGGGCCCCGTTTGGGTAAGTCACTACATCAACTTCTTGGGGTCGTAAATTTTGCATACGATCTCTATTTGACGCATATGATACATCGTTAGAAAGTTCTATCCAATCACTAAAACTGCTGACAACAAATATCATGGAAAAAAACAAACTAATAATCTCTGGATTTTGATGTCCAAAAAAAGTTGTTTAGAGGTTCAAAACGACTCTGGAAGTTGAGGACCTGAAAAACTCCCCAAAACAGTAAATTGCCAAAATTGCTAGAAAATTGTTTTTAGTGAGTTAGAAAAGGTGGGTGGCCACTGATATCCATGTAGACCAATCCTCCCTCAGAAAGTAATTATCCCCATTGTGTTGAGTTCCTGGGGGAGAGAGGGAGGCGTTTATTGAATTTGAATCTTGGTGAGTTGCTTACCTTGCTGGAGACGTCTCGCTGCTCAGTTTGTGTAAGGCTATCACGAACCTATTGAGGTTGAGTCTGTTCAACAAGTCGACATACATGAGAGGAATATGTGTAGAAGGAATCTCTGCACTTTGCTGCAACCTTGTCGACCTGCTTCTGTTGGATATAAGGTGCTTGGGGAGAGGCTGTAGTGGTTACAGTGTCCTTCTATTCCCCTTTTGAACAGATTGTGAAGAAGATGAATTTTGCAGTATGAGATACTACCTTGGGACACTTTTTAGGTGGAACAATAGTCAAAACTATCTATGGTATTCTGTAGAGTTGGCCCCCCAGAGAAATACTGACACTGCGCGGTCAAGACTCATAAACAACATGGTGCTTCCACATATATAGTTGTCCCAAGAGAGCATCACATACATCTAGTCTGGGAAACATCACATAGTACCTCATCCTTGAAGCGTTGGATGTCGTATGAAAATCAAAACTGTTGGTTGACACAGAGATATCATCCCTTTTGAAGCCACCCGATGTTGTATGGTTGCGGGTGTGGTGTTTTCGACAATCCTAACTGTTTGATGACCTCTGCTGAGATGAGGTTCTTCTAGCTTCCTCTATCAATAATTAAATGCAGTGGGGTCCCCTTCACCCACATCTGTGAATGAAAAATGTGCTCCCCCTCTTCAGGATCTTTTGGTTCTTCTGGTTGAATTGTTGTGGTTGTGAAAATAGCAGTGGCGTCTGCATCGATGATCTGTATTTTACCAATATTTTGAGAGTCTAATTCTGAATCAGGGTTCGACTCCTTATCTTTGATCTCATCCACCAATGAATTTTTTGAGCGACATTCATCGATGTTGTTCCAGGGGATTTTGTGGAAATCGCACCATTTTCTGATGTCCTTCTTGGTCTTCTCATGACCATTCTTTTCCTATGGCTTGGATTCATTTTCGGGAGATTGTTTGTTAGTACCGTATTTATCATACTTTGTTTGCTGCAGATTTGCAGACCTAAAATCTCATTTGTTCTAGTGCTTAAATTTTTGCTCGATTTTAACAACATATTGATAAGAAACACTGAGTGATGAGATGTCCATAAAATTCATTTTAGTTTGGATGTATCTGTGTAGAGCATCACATTTTTTCAGAAACAAATGTCGTTCAGAGTCTTTGATACCCAACTTGGTGCACATTGTGTGGAATATATTGGTGAACTCTGGAACTGCTTGGACCCTCTCTTGCCATAGTGTGGTCCATATCACATATTGGTCCTCATAGTTGCCAAATGAGTAATATGCTTAATTTACCACATCCACAAAAAAATCCAAGTGGGCTTGGCCCCATATATTCCAGACTCCTCTGTGGAACTTTTCTCCTAGTAAGTTTCCCACTAATGTTTGGCATGGAGGAGAGATTTAAGGAGTGCGAAGGTGATCTTTTCCCTCTCGAAAAAATTATGAATAGAGAAATAACCTTCTAACAGATTTAACCATTTGTCTAGGGCATCTGCATCTATCTGACCTTCAAATACAAGAATATAAAAAACAACCTATACCTTGAAAGGAGAGGTGATTCCAAAGTGGTTGTTTTATGAAGATGTGTCTGTTGTTATTGGAATTCGTTCAAGGATGTGGGAAAAATTCTCCATCATTTCATCCCTCTGTCGTGTGAGAGATTTCTCAAGAAACATATTGATAGTATTGTCTGCTTTGTTATTTTTCTTTTCTTCCAACATGGAGGGTTTCTTGGGCATGCGAGAGCAATTGTCTTCAAGAGAGACAAGCTTAAGACCCAACTTTCTATACTCGAACCTCATCGGGGACATTCAATGAAAAATGAACAAGAGAAACCTCCTCTGATACCACTGTTCCAGATTATTTTCGACACATAATGAGAGTAGAGATATAATAAAGATATGCACAGAAATATCATTGATATCCAATAATATAAGATAAACATATCAGAGATGCAACTATAAACACATAGATACAGTAATACATGATTTATATTAATGAAAGAAATGTACAGAGACTGTAAAAAACAGAGTGAAAGAATTGCTAGAATGATGGTAACTTATCTTTGAGAAGAGATGTGAAGGCTACTCGCATTCGCAAAAAGATGATTACAATGAGACTCTCACGACCTTTTTACCATAAACAGGATTGTCAAAAACCATATACATCCAAAAACCTAACCCTAGGAGATGAATCACCAAAATTCATGTGGGCCCCATTTGGGTAAGTCAGTACATCAACTTCCTAGGGTCGTAACTTTTGAATACGATCTCTGTTTGATGCATATGATACATTGTTAGGAATGTCTATCCAAGGAATACAACCAATAATAACGAATACCATTTATTGATACACAATATTATTCTCTAGATATTGATGCCCTGAAAAACATCATTTACGGCCTCAAAATGTCTCTAAAAATTCACGACCCAAAAAACTGCCAAAAATAGTAAATTGCTAAAATTGCAAGAAAATTGTTTTGAGTGAGTTGGCAAAGGTGGGTGGCCATCGATATCCACCTAGATCAATATACCTCCTTGCAGACCTGTTGATGGTGCCAACGAGTTGGAGAACATGTCGGGTTGTTGGCTCTGGCTCCAGGTCTGTCATTGCTCCTCCTCCAAGTCCATCGTTTCTCCAGGTCCATCGCGCTCTAGCTCCAGATCCATCGTGCTCTGGGTCTAGATCCATCGTTGCTCCAGTTCCATCATGCTATGACTCCAGGTCCATAAATATCAGTCTCGTGTTCATATAAATGTTGTAGTTATGGGTTTTCCCACATCTTGGAAATATCTTAGTCAAGTTTCTTTAAGGAATTTTTTCATTTCATAATGTTTCACTGTGGCAGGACGGATGGAATCATTTGCTTTGAGGTTGAGTTCCTTTATGATTTCCTCCATATTCCCCATTACTTGTAAGGTGTCTCATAGAATTTACAAAAATACTTTCTATGTTCCCTCATCCTTTACTACTTGATCCAACTGTAATAATCGGCCCAAATCCATTAGTAGTAATACCTAGACAATTCCATTAGTATACTCATCTGCTAATCGTGGAAACACATCATTGAATCGAGTTAGTACTCTCCCTTTCCATGGATCTCGTTGACGATGAGGAAAGCACCCGAAATCCACTTCTTCCCATCTCCTCTCACTCTAAACTTCCCTTAGATGCCACCTTCTTACTGTCAGCAACTCACTGTCAACTCCCTAAGCTCAAGGTTGTTGAGATTCCACCTACTCATCCAGGCAAACCATGTTGTCAAATAAACCATGTTGTCAAATAAACTACAATGACCTTACATTATATATGATCTGGATTATTTTGAGCGCGAAATGAGAGCAAAGATATAATAAATAAGTGCACATAGATATTGTGGATATCCAATAATATAACAGAAACGTATCAGAGATGCAACTATAAACACAGAGATACAATAATACATGATTTATATTAATGAAATAAATGTACAGATACTGTAAAAACAAAGAGTGAAAGATTCACTAGAATGGTGGAAGATTATCTCTGAGAAGAGATGTGACGACTACTTGCATTTGGAAGAAGATGATTACAATGAGTCTCTGAAGGTATTTTTACAATAAACAGGAATGTCAAAAACCATAGACATCCAAAAACCTAACCCTAGGAGATGAAGCACCAAAAGTCATGTGGGCCTCATTTGGGTAAGTCAGTACATCAACTTCCGAGGATCGTAACTTTTGCATACAATATCCGTTTGACGCATATGATACATCGTTAGAAAGGTCTATCCGAGCACTACAACCATTGATAGAAATTACCATGGTTTTGAATGGATTAATATTCTCTATATTTTGATTCCCATAAAACATTGTTTAGGGGTTCAAAATGGCTCTCGAAGTTGAGGACTCGAAAAACTCCCAAAGATAGTAAATTACCAAAATTGCTAGAAAATTGTTTTGAACGAGTTGGAAAAAATGGGCGGCCATCGATATCCACCTGGATCAATCCCCCTTTCTTAGGAATCAATTTTCTCCATTGTGTTGATCTCCTGGGGGAGAGAGAGAAGCATTTGTTGAATTTGAATCTTGGTGAGTTGCTTCCCTTGCTGGAGACATCGCGTTGCTCAGTTTGTGGAAGGATTTCATGAACCTGTTGAGGTTGAGTTTGTTCAACAAGTTGAGAAACATGAAAGGACTATGTGCAGAAGGAATATTTTCTCTTTGTTGCAACTTTGTCGACCTGCTTATATTGGATAGAGGGTGCTTGAGGCGAGGCTATAGCGGTTGCAATGTCCTTCTTTTCCCCTTTTGAATAGATTGTGAAGAAGATGAATTTTGCAGTATCAGATACTACCTTGCGGCACTATTTAGGTGGAACAATAGTCATAACTACCTTTGCTATTTTGTAGAGATGACCTCCTATAGAAACAATGACACTGCATGGTCAAGACTTATAAATAGCATGGCGCTTCCACATATATGGTTTTCCCAAGAGAAAATCACAGACATCTAGTGGGAAACCATCACATAGTATCTCATCCTTGAAGGGTTGGATGTTGTATGAAAATCAAGGTTGTTATATGACACGAAGATCTCATCCCTCACAAAGCCACCCGATGTTGTATGGTTGCGGTTGTGGTGTTGTCGAAAACCCCAATTGTTTGATGACCTCTGCTAATATGAGGTTCTTATGTCTTTCTCTATCAACAATAAAATGTAGCAGGGTCCCCTTCACCCACATTTGTGAATGAAAAAGGATCTGCACCTCTTCAGGATATGTTGGTTCTTCTGGTTGAATTGTTGCGGTCGTGATAATAGGATTTGGGTCTTCGTCGATGATCTGTCTTTTACCAGTATTTTCAGAGTCATATTATGAATCAGGGTTTGGCTCCTTGTCTTTGATCTCAACCACGAATGACATTTTTGAGTGCCATTCATCGGTGTTGTTCCAGGGGATTTTGTGGAAATTGCACCATTTTCGGTGTCCTTCTTTATCTTCCTGTGACCCTTCTTTTGTTGTGGCTTGTATTGGTTTTCAGGAAACTTTTTTTTAGGGTCGTCTTGATCATACTTTGGTTGTTGGATATTTGTAGACCTAAACTCCCATTTGTTCTGGTGCTTAAATTTTTGCTTGATTTTAACAACATATCGATAAGTAACTCTGGGTGATGAGATGCCTAGAAAATCCATTTTAGTTTGGATGTATTTATGTAGAGCCCCATGATATTTTAGACCCAAATGTCATTCAGAGTCTTTGATACCCAGCTTGGTGTGCAAGGTGTGGAATATATTGGCGAATTCCATATATTCTTGCCCCTCTCTTGTCGCAATGTGGTCCATATCACGTACTCGTCCTCATAGTTGCCAACAGGGTAATAATCTTCCTTTACCGCATCCACAAAAAATCCCAAGTGGGCTCGGCCCCATATATTCCAGAATCCTTGGTGAAACTTTGCCCCGAGTAATTTTCCCACTGATTTTTCACATGGGGGAGAGATTTAAGGAGTGCGAAGGTGATATTTTCCTCGTCGAAAAAATTATGAATAGAGAAATAACCTTGTAACAGATTTAACCATTTGTCTAGGGCATCCACATCTATCTAACCTTCAAATACAAGAATATCAAAATTAACATGTAGCCTGATATGAGAGGTTCTTCAAAGTGGTTGTTTGATGAATATGTGTCTGTTGCTATCGGTAGGCATTGAGTGACGTGGGAAAAATTATCCATCATTTCGTCCCTCTGTCATGTGAGACCTTTCTCAAGAAATAGATTGATAAGATCCTCTGCTTTGTCATTTTTCTTTTCTTCCACCATGGAGGGTTTCTTGGGCATGCGAGAGAGACTGTCTTCAATACAGAAAATCTCGAGACCCAACTTGATATACTCGAACCTCATTAGGGACATGCAATGAAAAATGATCAAGAGCAGCCTGCTCTGATACCACTGATCTGGATTATTTTTGGCACAAAATGAGAGCAAAGATATAATAAACAAATGCACAGAGATATCGTAGATATCTAATAATATAACAAAAACATATCATAGATGCAACCATAAACACAAAGATTTCTATTAATAAAATAAATGTACAGAGACAGTAAAATCACAGAGTGAAAGACTCGCTAGAATGGTGGAAGCTTATCTTTGAGAAGAGATGTGACGACTACTCGCATTCGCAAGAAGATGATTACAATAAGGCTCTAAAGGAATTTTTACAATAAACAAGAATTTAAAAAACCCTAGACATCCAAAAACCTAACCCTAGGAGATGAAGTGCCAAAACTCATGTCGGCCCCATTTGGGTAAGTCATTACATCAACTTGTTGGTGTCTTAACTTTTGCATACGATCTTCGTTTGACACATATGATACATCATTAGAAAGGTCTATCCGAGGACTACAACCATTGAAGGTGAGTATCATGGATTGGAATGTACTACTAATATTTGGATTTCGATGCCAAAAAAATGTTGTTTAGGGCCTCAAAACGACTCAGAAATTTCACGACCCCAAAAACTGCCAAAAATAGTAAATTTCCAAAATTGCCAGAAAATTGTTTTGAGTGAGTTGGAAAAGGTCGATCGCCACTGATATCCACCTCGATTAGTATACCTCCTTACAGGCATGTTGATGGATCCAATGATTTGGATAACTGGTCGGGTTTTTGGATCTGGCTCTAGGTCCGTCGTTGCTCCTACTCTAGGTCCATCACGCTGTGGCTCCAGGTCCAAAAATCTCAGTCTCATGTTCATATACCTGTTGTAGTTCTAGGTTTTCTCGCATCCTCGAAATATATTAGTCAAGTTTCTTTAAGGAATTTTTCCATTTCACAATGTTTCACTATGGTAGGACAAATGGAATCATATTCTTTGAGATTGAGCACCTTTATGCTTGCCTCCCTATTCCTCGTTACCCATAAGGTGTCTCATAGAATTTACACAAATACTTTATATTTTCCCTCATCCTTTACTACTTGATCCAACTGTAATACCTGGCCCAACTCCATTAGTAATAATAATCAGACAACTCCATTAGTATACTCATCTCCTAATCATGGGCACAAATCATTGAATCTAGTTATTTCTCACCTTTCTTGTGGATCTCGTCAGCGGTAAGAAAAGAATCTCAAATCCACTTCTTCCCATCTCCTCTCATTTTGAACTTCCCTACAAAAAGTTGCATCCATTCATGGTCATCATAATAATCAGTGTATTCATATCTAAAGTTTATTGAATCTGGGTTTGACACTAACAACTGACTCCTTTCAATCGCTTGTCCATATAAAGTTGTAAGTGAAAATTTAATTGGCATCTCACTCCATCCAGATATGTCTCTTCCAAATTTAAGGACAATCACCACTTTGTAATCTGTATTTGCAGACAAAATCCTACAATTGATTCGACCCCAGACTTCCAACCAACAAACATTTTGTAAGTTCACAATTTCACGGGATGAAGACCTAATCAAACCAACACCAAAGGGAGATGATTCTCACGTCAAAACAAGATTTCATAAAAAGAATGTGAACATAAACTCTTCTTTTGTTGATAGGTGAGGGGACTTTGGGATTTCCATCCACAAACTATCTTGTCTTCAAGTCGGCCCAATTCTCTCTCTCTCTCGCAACAAGGCTAAGTCTTCGAGGCTTGATTTTGTTGTCACGTTCTCCCCCTTTGCTTCGATGGGTATTTCAATATACTTCATTCACATTGTCGAAAGACTAATAATCCACTAATGGAGATTTCAATACGCCAGTCAGTATAAGAACACTATCATTCCACCCAATACGTGTACTATCATAAATATTATGGGAGAGGATGCATTTGGATGTGTTATTCCATATTGAATCTAAACATAGTGGCAGAGCATCAGGGTGAGAATTTGAAGATAATTGAAGACTAGCGAACATTGCTTCTTTCCCTTCCTCACCCGAGTGGTGAGCTAGGAGGGTAGGAACATTCCGTGCATGAAATGATGGAAGAGAACGAATGATAGATACTTGGGTTTTCCCTTTATCCAGAGCCAGGTTTGGAGTGTCAATATCCCTTGGTCTGTGAAAACTGTGTTCATATCTCCCACGACGTCTATGTTGTCTGTGTTGTTTTCGTAGAGTAAACTACAATGGAAATTGAATCGACCCATGACAAAATCACATTCTTTGGTCCGGCTAGGATTGAAAATTTGTCATGATGGATGCACACATAGAATCTATGCAAAATACATGCGATCATGGGAACCAAGTGGATACCACTCCATGTAATGGAATGCACGTGGAAAGAGTTAAATAAATCACATTATATAAAGTAATTGCAAGTGTCACTCACATATATCTTATCTTGCATTATATTCAATGATTGTTATATAAAGTAATTTCAAGTGTCACTGAGATATATCTTATCGATGGGTTTAAATGATATCATGGCCTACACTAGCTATCGAAACTCCCAAGCACAAGGGTTTTTTGAGGTAATAAATATAGTTTTGTACATAGAGTCATTCTCTTTTGGCGAATTCCAGTTTTGTTTTTGGATGACTATGAATTCGTGATTGTCTTTATGAGTTGAAGGATGTTGGAATGTTCATTATTTATTTGATGGAATTCTTACTCCTTGTATGATTTTGATCTAGGTTTTTTAATGCTTTGTGATGAGTGAAATCATGAATTTCTTTTCAACCCATTGGCTTCTTGCATGAGAATTATTTCATTATATTGGCACTTGCTTGCATTGTATGCTTATTTATTGTGGCTTATAGATTGAAATTAGTGTCTGTTCAATATGATCATAAGAGTCAAGGTGAAAGAATTTGCAAAGTGTGAAGTGAGTGGAGCTACACTATAAACACGCAAGTGATATGGTAATCATAATAAATAGGAAGATGTAAGTGTTCGAAGTAATGCGGTGCAAAGAGATTCTAAGTAATGTATGCAGGGGTTTGACGATGACCTTATGGTATGTTTAACAAGTTGATATCACACACCAGAGTTTCATAAGTTTGTCTCTGAAGATCAATTTCCTTTTAGCACTGAACGACTGGTTTCAAGCATGAAGGGATTGGTATGTGAAAGGGCCTTCCAACGATTTGGCATTTTCATGCCCCTTCGACTGTCTGAATTCCTTAGACTTTCTGAATGCCTTCGACTGTTTGACTATAGTCCAACTTGGCGGTGAAGACAAATGGGTCATATTGTAAGCTGAAACTTGTGAACTCAAAGGGTATGCTTGTAACAAAAGAAGCTTGTCGTTCTTGCGTGTGGTAACTATAATTCGATGTAAGAAGCTCTAGGTTCCTTCCAAAAATCATGTTTGAACTGATCGGTTTGGATTATCCTCATGCCACAAATCTTGCAAACTGGAGCTACAAACATGTTTTTCTCACTGTAGCGTCATTGGCTTGAATCGCAGTAAATCTTGCAAACTGAAGCTACAAACATGTTTTTCTCTCTGTAGTGTCATTGGCTTGAATCATAGTTCTTTCTTCTATTTCCCTTCTTGGTAGGGACTTTTTTCTCTCCAAATCCCCTTGTTATTAAAGTTTTCGTCACAAACCTAAACCACATCAATTTTCAATCCAATTATTTTCTATACTTTTGTACTCTTAAACTAGATCCTAATATTCTCTTTGATGTCAATGTATCTAGTTTTCACATATAATATGATTTGATTTATTAAGCATCCAACTTACATTACCTTTAAATATAATAAGCATAAGAAATAAAAAAGAA
>WSFP011443583.1:0-20357 GCA_009831015.1 Picea engelmannii | reverse complement strand
CATCGTTTAGGGCCTCAAAATGGCCCCGGAAGTTAAAAACTGCTAAAAATAGTAAATTACCAAAATTGTCAGAAACATGTTTTGGGCCAGTTGGAGAAGGTGGGTGGCCACCGATATCCACCTGGATCAATCCTCCCTCCTTACGAAGCAATGGTATCCATTGCGTTGAGTTCCCGGGGGATAGGGGAAAGCGGTTGTTGAATCTGAATCTTGGTGAGTTGCTTGCCTTGTTGGAACCGCCGCACTGCTTGGTTTGTTGAAGGTTGTCACAAACCTTTCGATGGAAGGGTTGGACCTTTTTAACCAGTTTGGCTACATGAGATGACTGTGTGCAGAAGGAATCTATGTGCTTTGCTGCAACCTTGTAGACCTACTTCTGGTGGATAGAAGGTGCTTGGGCCAAGGCTTTAGTCGTTGCAGTATCCTTTTGTTCCCCTTTTGAACAGATTGTGGAGAAGATGAATTTTGTAGTATGAGATACTACCTTGCAACGCTGTTTAGGTGGGGCAGTAGTTGGAACTACCTCTGGTATCCTATAGAGATGACTCCCCAGATTAATAATGAGACTACGCGGTCGAGACTCATAGATAGCCTGGCGTTTCCACATATATGGATGGCCCAAGAGAACATCACAGACATCTAGTGGGGAAACATCACATAATACCTGATCCTTGAAGGGTTGGATGTCGTATGACAATCGACACTGATGGCTGACACAAAGATCTCGTCCTTGGCGAAGCCACCCGATGTTGTATGGTTGTGGGTGTGGTGTTGTCGACAATCCCAATTGTTTGACGACCTCTGCTGAGATGAGGTTCTTTTGGCTTCCGCTATCAACAATAAAATGCAGTGGGGTCCCCTTCACCCACATATTTGAACGAAAAAGGCACTCCCCCTCTTCTAGATATGTTGGTTCTTCCAGTTGAATTGTTGTGGTCGCGACAATAGCAGTGGGGTCTGCATTGATGATCTATCTTTTACTAGTGTTTTTAGAACCAGATTCTGAATCAGGGTTCAACTCCTTGTCTTTGATCTCGGCCACCAATGATTGTTTTGAGCGACATTCATCGATGTTGTGCCAGGGGCTTTTGTGGAAATCACACCATTTTTCGGTGTCCTTCTTCGTCTTCCCGTGACACTTCTTTTCCTGTGGCTTGGACTGGTTTTTGGGAGGCTGTTTGTTAGGGATATCTTTGTCATACTTTGGTTGTTGTGGATTTGCAGACCTGAACTCCCATTTGTTATGGTGCTTAAATTTCTGCTCGATTTTAACAACATATTGATAGGTAGCACTGATTGATGAGATGTCCAGAAAATCTATTTCAGTTTGGATGTATGTGTGTAGAGCCCCACGGTATTTCATGACCAAATGTCGTTCAGAGTCTTTGATACCCAGCTTGGTGTGCAAGGTATGGAAGCTATTGGTGAACTCCGGATCTGATTGGCCCCTCTCTTGTCGCAGTGTGGTCCATCTCATGTATTGGTCCTCATAGTTTCCAATAGGGTAATACTGTTCCTTTACCGCATCCACAAAAAAATCCAAAGTGGGCTCGGCCCCATATATTCCAGACTCCTATGTGGAACTCTGCTCCCAGTAAGTTTCCCACCAATGTTTGACATGGGGGAGAGCCTTAAGGAGTGCGAAGGTGATCTTTTCCTTGTCTGAAAAATTATGAACATAAAAATAACCTTTTAGCAGATTTGACTATTTATCTAGGGCATCTGCATCTATCTGGCCTTCAAATACGGGAATATCAAAATTAACCTGTACCTTGAAAGGCGAGGTGCCTCCAAAGTGGCCGCTTGATGAAGATGCGCCTGATCTTATCGATAGGCATTGAAGTATGTGGGAAAAATTATTCATCATTTCGTCCCTCTGTCACGTGAGAGCTTTCTCAAGCAACAGACTGATAGGATTGTCTGCTCTGTCATTTTTATTTTCTTCCGCCATTGAGGGTTTCTTGGGTGTGCGAGAGTGATTTTCCTCAAGAGAGACAAGCTCGAGACCCAACCTTCTATACTCGAACCTCGTCGGGGACATGCACTGAAAAACGATCAAGAGTAGCCTGCTCTGATACCACTGATCCGGATTATTTTCTGCACGAAATGAGAGCGGAGATATAACACATAAATATTTAGAGATATTGCAAGAGAGACAACAATATAGTAGAGATATAGTAGAAATAAAACAAGAGTCATAGATATACAGTAATACACGATTTCTATTAATGAAATAAATGTACAGAGACTGTAAAATACAGAGTGAAAGACTTGCTAGAATGGTGGTACCTTATCTTTGAGGAGAGATGTGACGACTACTCGCATTCGTGAGAAGATAATTACAATGAGGCTCTGAAGGCCTTTTTTACAATAATCCAAATCCAAAACCCTGACCCTGGAAGATGAAAAGCCAAAAGGTTTGTGGGCCCCGATGGGGGTAGTTGATACGTCAACTTCCAAGGGGCGTAACTTTTGCATACGATCTCCGTTCGGGGCGCTCAATAGCTCGTTGGAAAGATCTATCCGAGAAATACAAATTTTGGGTGAGCAACATGATCTACAATCCATGTTTCTCCCTGTTTTCTAAAAAAACATCGTTTAGGGACTCAAAATGGCCCCGGAAGTTAAAAGCTGCTAAAAATAGTAAATTACCAAAGATGTCAAAAACATGTTTTGGGCCAGTTGGAGAAGGTGGGTGGCCATCGATATTCACTTGGATAACCTTTGTCCACCATCTCCTTTATCTATAGTTTGATCTCAACTAGATATGGTGTACTCATTCTATAGTGTGTTCTAGACACTATCAGCGCTCCTGGTGCAAGTTATATTGAATAGAAAATATCTCTTATTGGAGGTAGACCTGATACATAATCTGGAAACACTTCTCTATACTCTCTTAATATGGGATGGTCCTCTAGGTTGGGTTTATTGTTCTCAATATTGTCCAACACTTGTATTGCACATAAAGGGCATCCTTTTTTGCAATACTTCTTCACTTGAAGGGTTGATATTTGTCTCACTTAGACAAGATTTTGAATCCCTTGTAGGGTTACCTTTCTCTCTTCTTCATATTCACACTCCAAAGTTTTATTGTAACAATTCAAATTGGTTTTATGGGAATCCAAATAGTCCATTCCAATCAGCAGGTCATAATATCCTAAAGGGAGCATGTTTGGGGTTGTCTGGGTGGGTGATCCATTTATAATGAATTGGCATGCTGGTATGACCTCTGTTACATTTCTTTTGGTTCTAGTGGCTACTTGTACCAACGATGATTTAACATGTTTAACTTTTTGTAAACTACATTTCTCAACAGTTTTAGGGGAAACATAACTCAAATTAGAACCAAGGTCAATTAAAATGGAAACTAGATGGTTGGAAATCATACCTTCCATCTCCAACACTGAATCTATGTGGTCATCTTGTCTATTCTCCAAGGATGCATAAATTTATGGCATGCTCCTAGACACATCATTGACTATGGTAGCCTCTTCGACATTGTAGACCTTCATATTGTTATGTTTTCTATGTCGGAAGTCCCTCAGTAGATGTTATTCTCCACAACCCCAACATTTCAATGGTTCTCTTTGTGTTATCAGTCTTACCCGAGGCTTCTCCAAAGGGTTTATTTCCACTCTAAGAGGGGAAATTTTGTTGATATACACTTTTAGTAGGAAGGCTAATCTTAGAACCCTTCCCATAGTTCTTAAATATTGAGGGTTTAAACCCCTTCTTCTTGAATCCTGGATTACTTTTCTTCTTCTAGTCCTCATGAGGTTCCGTCTTATTCGTGAATTTCTATAACAATGCCTTCCATTCCAAATAGTGTATTCTAAGGTCTTTTTCTCATCAAATTCAATTATTTCCCATAAGGACTGAGTTAATACACTAACAAATCATTGCATCTTTACCTTTTCATCCTTTATGTAGGGAACATACCTTATGATCTCAAGAAATTTGTTGATATATTCATCTATTGTGAGTTTCCCTAATGTGAGCTCATAGAACTCCTTGGTATTCCCATCAAAGTATTTCTCTGACATGTACTTCTTCTTGAAGTATTTCTAAAATTGTTTCCATGACAAGTCCTTCTCATGGATTCCTTTCACATTCCTAAGGTCCTCCCGCCAAATGGAATCCTTTCCATTGAGGTTGAAAATGATTATTTGAGATTTTAAGTTTTCATAGTAGTCATGAACTCTGAAGTACTTCTTCACACCAAGCAACCAAACTCCTTCTTCTTCCACCTTCTTAATTTCTCCATTGAAATTGTGTGGTTTGTATTTCTTAAACTCTGCAGAGTCATGACTCTTGGAATGTTTCCTCTTCCTTCTCCTCCTCTTGGAGTGTGAACTAGTTTTACTACTAGAATATCCCTTGGAGTTGTCAGTTTCCTCACCAGAGGATTCTTCCGATGATTGTCTCTTGGCCCCAGGTTGGTCCTTCTTTGAGGTGTTTTTCCTTGTATGGCCACTTTCAGGGCCATGATTTCATATCTCAGGTAGAATTTAGGTTTCATTAGTGTGATTCATGTCCACATGACTAGCTATTGTTCCATGTTGCAACTACCTTTGTATATTTGATAAGATTTGTAGTAAGACTGTGTTAATTTTAGTTTTATTTTCCTACTCTTTTATCAACATTTCATTATCAAACTTACAACTCTATAATTTTTCCATGCGTCTTCTTACAGTTTCATCCAAATATCAAGGGGTTTCCACCACCCTCCTTTCATCAAATTATCCCTCTCTATTGTGGGAGATTTCTCCTAATTCATGGTGTGTCACCATCCTTTATGTTGTAGTTTTCCTATAGTCCACTGACTGTTTGAGTGCTGATAGAACATTTTTTTATATTTAATGATCTACTAGTTTATGAACAACACACAATTAAGATTTTTCAAAACATATAAAACAACATAAAGTTTCATTCCTTTCTTCATTAGAGGTTTAACTAATCGTCTGAGGAATGGGGTAAGATAGGGTGTTACCATTTAGAGTTCTCTAATAATATTTTTAAGTGACTCATTCCTCATCCCAATAAGGCCAAGTGTTGTTTCTTACTTTGATACCAATTTGTAATACACTTGACCCCTAAGTACCCTTTCTAGGGATGGGGCATAAAAAAATTTCATACACTGATCATATAAAATCCTCTGTTTGAGGTCTTCATGCTCTTCTACTCACCCGTAGCTTTCTAAAAACTGCTACCAAGCTCAAGTCTAAGCTCTAGATTGCAAGTTATGGCCTCTCTAAGTCCTTTAGACGTTATTAGTTTAGGGCCATGTGGAGCCTATGGGGGTCCATATCGTTCATACCATCTCTAAACACCTATGTCCATGGTGGAATTTCATCCACCATCCAATACGACAGTGGGACTTCATCCTCATTTAACACATTATCTAGAGGGGAGTTCGACATTTAACGCTTCGATGTTGAACATCCCTTATCCTTTCTGGATGCATGTCCTCCAGAGTCCCGAATTCCCAAAGTCCCAAAGGAGCCTGCAATTTCTTCATGTGGCTTCGGCCTTCAGGCCTGTCGGCTTGTCTACGACACTACACTCTAAACCTATAGATTCTTGAAGTCTCAGAATCCCAAAGGGTCCACCCTCACATGTGGTGACATACTAAATGTATATTTAAGGACAGGTGGGACCCAAGCACTCCACCCTCCAATAATTCAAGAAAATATGTGCCAAGGGCGGTGACACGGGGCAAGGCAAATATGGCACATGGCCCCTTCATTGGGTAACACGTTTCATGTTTTTAATGGGAACATAGGATCGGAAAAACATACGAATATAGATTTCACATGTCACATCAAACGTGGGTCCATGTCACCCTAGGTGACATCAGTGTGCCACATAACCTTGGAATGAGAGCCTTCCAATCCCATCGATCTCATGGTCAAGGGGTATCCTCGTAAACCCATGGATCTATGGCCTCCATTAATTCATAGCTTTGGTGTTCAAGATATCCATGGTGTGACTTCCTCCTTGCTCCCTGAGTGGTTAGCATCAGGCTAAACACGGTCTAGATCTAATGGTCTGGAACATCCCCATAGCATTCTCAGATATATGGCTCAAATGACTTCACACATTCGACACTCGGAGGTTTTCTCTTGCTTACCGCCCCCTTTCTCTTGGATTGGTTAATGTCAAACTAATCACAGCTTGGATCCAAGGGCCATGAAGGATTTGTTGAGCACTCAACACACCCTAAAAATTCTATGTTAAATTTTTACTTTTGGGGTACCACTTGATCTTTTATGCTGTCTAATTCAATTTCATTATAAAAAATGTTTCCTTCGCTTATGTTTTTTTATTCTCATTTAAGTCTCTCAAAGTTTTCTTGATCATTTGAAAACCTATAACTTGAAATACTAACAATGAATTAAAGAATAGACAACCAAAAATTTCCCCTGATGCGCTCAAAAGTCGACATCAAGAAGAGTTAAAAAATGAAAGAGAATCACTCGAGGGAACCGAGGCCATTGAGCATCGATCCTCATCGATGTCGAAAAATAGGAAGTTTTATTTCGTGACAGGAATCATACAAGGATATCGCCGATGACCGATCTCTTTGACATCAAAAAAATTATAAAAGATTAAACGTTAACGGAGAAATAAAGGTTTCACCGATAGCCAATCCCCAATACCTTTCAACATTGGTGAGTTTAGAAAGCTAGCTCGTAGAGAACGTGATAAGTTTATCCCTGATCACTCACCCTCGATCCTTTTTGGCATCGACAGTCCCATTTTTATCTTAGAGAACATGACTTGAACAAAGTCCCTAATCCGACCAATACCCATGAGCTAAGTTCCCGGTCTTCAGTGTCATGTATCCCGAGCCAGTGGCGCTACATCAACGTCGTTCGATGAAGTTGATCGACGTCAAAAGTTTTTCGCAGAAGGAAATCAATGAAAATAAAAAGTAAATCAGAGTGCCACTAAGTATAAAATCAATGCTAACTTACAAGAAATGTTTGGACAAAGAACACAGTAGATGCACATGCAAAGAGAAGAAATGATACATTCAACCGCTATGACCAGTATCCTTTCGTCAAAGTTTTAAGACTTTATATTAGATTTCCATTGAGCTCAAGTTACATACAAGAGACATTGTCTACACCTTTTGGGCCAATCAACCCATTTTCAATTATGAACATGAAAACTTTCAAAAAAAAGGAATACTATCAAAATTGTGTGTCACCTCTGAGAATACAAAATAGATTTCGTCAATCATTTCTCTTCTGCACGCAGACTTTCTCCCCGGTTGCTTCAAGCACCCTACGATGTTGTCATTTTATGTTCTTTTGACACCCTTTGTGATTCACGTGGCTACATGATCGTATTCTATTCTTCCTAAAGCTGTCTCTTGAGTCAGGTTATGTTCCCTTCACGACCTTGTGGTGCTGACAACTCAAGGGTATTTGTTGCCAATTACCATCTTAGTTCTCTATTTTCCTAATAGAGTTTAGCAATGGTGAGTTGCACCTGTTTCAACTACTGATTCAACTCTCGAATGTTAGAACTCGAGGCATTTGTCCTCCTTGCTTTGCTCCCGCTTCCTCGACTTGTTGTTTTGATAGGCTCTAGTCGGATGGCACGCATAAGTAGTTCCTCGGTGACTAATCTTGCACATGACTTGATCAGGATTTGGTTTTCCCCAACTTCCTTATTCTTCCTGGGCCTTCCTCTCCTCTAGGGTATTGATTGTTGAGGAAGCATGTTTTCCAACCTTCGTCCTTTTGGTGTAACTTCTTCCACTTTTGCTTTCGCACGGGGTGATACCATCATTTCTGCGCGAGGGTAGGAACCTCCCTTTGGAGCCTCGGGAATACCCTCGACAAATGAAAATGAGTCCCAGGAATTTTGGGGCTCTATATTGGTGCTTCAACTACCTCACAGTCCCCATATTACGTTTTGAGGAGTTCCCATGGTGTGATAGTGTATCTGACTTATGCATTGGGGGACTTGAAAAGGGCCCAAAGCGAAGAATTTGATCAGATGGGGATTGAGAGACAAATTACCAGCAGTGCATAAGCTCGACTGATAAGTAGAACATATGAAGAAAATCCAAAATTTATAATAGAGAAGGTGGTGAAGTGAAATGTCCCAGGGAACACTGAATTCTTGGTTTTAAAACAAACCAAAAAAACAAATTTGTGTCACATATACATGATGGGTGTGATCTGGGGCATGTGAGATGCAACCGATAGGAGTTGTATAGGGTATGTGGTACGATCACCTCGATTTTTCAATTCCCCAGCCTTCATGATGAGATGATGATGGTTGATGCACTTACTGATGCGACTTTTGTTTGAACAACTTTCCTCGACCTGAGGTGCTTAAGGACTTCCCTTATGAAAGGATCCGACCCTTTTGGAGCATACTTTTACTTTCAAAACATGTTTGGCTCTGACATCCTTTCCCAACCCCAAAGGCCAACTGGCCACTGGCATGACTTTGACTCTCATTTTTTTTCATACCTGATCTTTCATGCTATGGCTCACAGATGTAACCCACCCTAACTAGAGAAAGAAATGACAACACTAATATAAATGAAGAAGGAAATTCGAAGGGTTGTAGAGATCATGTAAGTATCAAACAACTAGGTTTAGCAAGATTTATAGGTATGCACCAGTCTGGATTCTTTACACTTACATTTTATACATATATTTTTCCAAGTGTTTTTCTATACACAATCTATAAACAATTTTGATTTCGATTATAGGAAATATGCCTCCAACTATTGAGAAAAAATCGCTCAGTAACTTTGTCAAGAAATCCAAGAGAAACTGGGTCTGAAGGTCAACAAGGTGATGAAGGATATCAAACTTCCTGAGGTTGGCATGCCCGATGAATTTACCAATTTGCGTGACATAGTTGAATTGCACACCAAGAAATATTCTTCATGGGTCAAAATATTAGCAAAGGTGACAGACACAGCGCCAGGATAGGTGCAACAATTTATAGAACACATGATAAAACCTCAGGCTGTGATACAAAAGTTAAGTGCCAGTCTGATCAAGTATCAGGCCCATGCAGTGGAGATTAGAGAAATTTTCATAGCCCCGATGGAACATCACACGTTTCCATACACCAACACCTGTGAGGAACTGTTCATCATTTGGTCAGAGTATGAGAAGAGTCATCCTTTTAAAGCGATATCTTGATATGACTATTAGAAAACTGTTAGGAGAGAACGCCACGTGGCGAGTTGTTTTTTTCTTAACTTCACTTTAGCCGTTATTTTTAGTTATTTTTATGTTATAAATAAGAGCATCGACCGATTAGTCAAAGGTCGATGGTTTTTGCAAGAAACTCTCTTTTCTGGTTTGTTAAGAATTATTTTGAAGTTGCCTTTAATTGAGAAGTCTTGGATGAGAGACAATTTATATTTTCATCAAATGTGTGTATGATTGGATGTGGAGAAGAATTATTTCCTATCTCGTCTCATGAATGTATTATGTAACAAGTAAGAGCTATTAAATCTATTCATAAGTTATCTGATGAAATGTTTTTATAGTTCTTGTCTTTAAATCTGAAGATGAATCATTGTGTGATTATGTGATAGATGATTAGAGTTAAGTGAATTATTTTACTTTCCATTATTTATCGCATATGTGTTTTCTTTCTGATAATTAGTATCTAAGACGGTAATTGAATGCTCACATGGTTAATGTATTAGTACTAGGCCTGTGGTATAAAATTGTCATCTGCATGCTTGAGTAGTGGGTTATCCCAAGCTCAACCTCTTCTCCAGTAGTTAAAACCTTTTCCCGTTTTTTTGTCAAGTTGGTTTATAATGGATTCCATCATATATCGGTCCCACCTAAGAGAAAATGAAAATAGATAAATTTTGAATGGAAGGAGACGCCTTCACAAGAAAATGTAAAGCCCATCGATTAATTGGTCGGATAGCAAGATCTGGAGAACCATTCCACTATTAAACTCTGCAGAGACTAATTGGGCCTCAGTGGTGGGTTTGGTTCCTACTTTTGAACTAAAGAGATTTAGGACCCATCAATAGAATCGACGCTAGAAGGAGGGCCTGAGAATGAATGTTTGAACACATATTTCACATAATATTTCAGACATCATGTAGATTCAAAACAACCCACATGCATGGCTAGTCATTCCCAAGACAACCCACATACACTGAGTACTCCTAAAATGAGTAACTCACCCAAGACCAAGGAATAATTCTCTTTCCCTAATATACCTTATGGTCTCCCTCAAGAGGAATTAAATCAATTCAAAATAATCACAAGAGAATACACCCGACAAATCGATGCACTGTCTTTAGCTCCGATACTTCCTTGAAGAAAAAAAATAAGTAGACCAGTGGTCAATAATCCCGACGAGGTTTTCATACACACAGTAGAAGACCTAATGGACTTCGAAATCATTGAAAATGAACATCCTCTTAATAATATCTCTGAAACGCCAGCCGATGATGTCTATGAACCAAACAATTTTTCGGAAGAAGAGGAGTTTGACTCTGGATATGAAAATATGGAATACAACAACAATAATGAGGGAGAAGGGGCAAACCCACCTTAGATCAATCAACCTTGGTTGTCCAGAGACACTCTTTCCATCCTAGGGTGAGTCCATAACCTTCTCCGACATCTAGAGAAGTTACTTCCTAAGTTTGACCCTAAAACCTCAGGACTACCTGAAGATCTTATCAAGAAATTCATATTGGTTATTAGGCTAATGAATTTCCAACATGAAGACGTAGTATGCAGGATTTTCCCTTATAATTTTGAGAACTCCACCTCCACATGGTATTTCAAATTACCTGTAGGATCCATAACTAGTTGGACCAAGTTTCAAAAATATTTTTTAGATAAATTTGCTGAAGAAACCACTACAGGAGCTTTGATGGCTGAATTGTTCACCACCACCATGAGTTCAAAGGAGATGGTTAAATATTTCAATAAAATATTCACAAATATATTTAACAAATTCCAACTTGAAGCTAAACCAACTCAGGAGTTACAAATCGAAGTGTATGCTAATGCCCTCCTAGCTTTTATTTCCATGTTTGTGAAGATAGATGTCAAACGAACCCTGGTTGACAATTTTGATGAAGACAAGATAATAGAGTTCCAAATGAAGGGATGTAAGGAAGGCTGGGTCTCATTAGTTAAAAAATAAATCCAACCTCCTCCCAGGAGAGGACTCCTTTTTACTAGACCGCCAGGGAAACAAGCAGAACAAGCTCCTGAAAAGGGTAATGGAGACATAGAAGACCTACAATGCATGGTTAAAAAATTATCAAATGAGATCATATACATGAAGAGAAATGCAGGGGAAGGAAACAAAGGCCAAAGGACTTATAAGCCTTTCTTTAAAATAAAATGTAGCATCTGATTCTTTATTTACTTATCACCAAGAAAATGTAGCATCTAATTCTTTATGTACTTATCACCAAGAAAAACACTCTGAAAGGGACTGTCCTCAATGGGTCCATGCCATGAATTTAATGGCCAATCGGTTCCTATATGAATTCTCCCTGACCAAGAAACCAAGCAGTTCAGTTATGAATGTTTCTTATCAAGAAGATATTGATCCACCAGAAGATACAACCATGCTGATATGGGATCCTGACCTAATCATTCCTTCTTACGACTTATGTGAGTCTCAAGAAACCCCCACAGAGGTCTCGATTATGAAAACGCGCAGTAAGGGTCCACCTTCCTCGAAATATCCTATTACTACCCGAATGTTGGGGGAAAGGTCAACTCCAGATCATCCGAAAACACCATTTTCTCCTCGTAAGAACCCTATCAACATCCATACCCGAGAATTGCCCAAACTAGATTACAAAATAGTTAAATATTTGAAGAGGTTAAAGGTTAATATATTAGTTATGGACATATGTAGGATCCCTCAGCAAAAGGAATTCCTTCTACAATCTTTGAGATCAGTAGAAAACCCTACAACAAGAGATGATCAAGAAAGGAATCTAACTCCCACAGAACTAGGGAATAAACCAATTGTGAACACTTTTTTTGAAGATAAGAAGGGAAGACCTTTTGTCCCACCTTTCCTTTTAACATTTGAAGTCTTCAAAAAGAACCTCCATAATTTTTTGGTTGGTTAAGGAGCATCCTCTAACATTATGCCACTATCTATCGGTAAAAAAAATAAATGTAGTCCCTCTCAAGAGTGATAAACATATAATACAACTAGAAAAAACCCAGGTGAAGGTCATGGGAGAGCTTAAAGATGTAATGATCAAAATGGCCATGCATCCTAAGTTTGTGCAATTAGTTGACATCATTATAGTAGACATCCCAAAAGATTATGGATTATTGTTAAGTCGAGATTGGTCTGAGAAATTAAACGGATATTTTAGTACAGATTGGGAAAACCTTTGGCTACCATTAAAGGGGCACAAGAATATGATCAGAATTGATAGGGAGAGATATCTTAAACATACGGTCATTGATATAGAAATCCTAAATGAACCCTCAACAAAAGATTTCCCTGTACTAGAAAATTATTCCTGTGATTCCTATTTCAGGAACTTTCCCCCTCTTCCATATGATGTCCCTCTCACTCAGAACTTCGAAATGGTTATTCAAGAGAAATCGTTGATACTGACAGAGAAAACCCTCTTTTATCAAGAACCCGTGCTAGAAATCACTGGACAAAAGATAGGAGAGCAAGAAATTAATGAGAAGGAAGAAACAACAAACATTCTCTCACAAATTTGGACCATATACTTTGATGGATCTAAATCACATGAAGGATCAGGGGGAGGGTGCATCCTCATTGATCCAAAAGGTAAATTTCATTTTCTGTACTACAGACTAGAATTCGAATGCACAAATAACACCGTCGAGTATGAATATCTAGTCCAAGGGTTAAAGAAATCCATAGACGTAAACATCAAAGAATTGAGGGTTTTTAGAGATTCTGAAATTATCGTTATACAAGTACGAAATACTATACATTGCAATTCCCCGCACCTAATGAATTATCAACATGAAGTGCATAGGTTAATAGATCATTTTGAAGCTTTCAATATCACCATGATCCCTAGAGAAAAGAATACCCTTGTTGATTCCCTGGCCACATCTGCTTCAAGGTTGTTACCTCTAGAAGATTATGAAGCCTACTGATTCACTATGGAACTAATTTACAAACCATCAGTGCCTAACAACATTCCTAATTGGAAGGTCATTGAAGGGGATGAACAAATCATAAAACTTATAACTAACCAAGATAATTTTAAGGAATTAGCCATAAACGATGAAGTATTCTAGGAACAATCAATGGAAATTGATCCTCGGATAGGTCAACCAACTTACAAATCGAAGTATCCAACAATCTTGAAGGGGATAGCTAATTTAGAAAATATTTTTGACCTAAAAGAACGATTTAAGGGGCCCAAAAATGTGAAAACCGGTAGTTCCTGTCCCATTCATGAAACTATAAACCTCGGAACCCCAGAAAACCCCAAAAATATAAATCTTGGCAAGACTATATCTAAAGAGGAAAGGAAGGCTTATCTCAAACTTTTCAGAAAATACCAAGATGTCTTTTCATGGTGCTACCGATATCTGAAAACTTACGATACTCGTATCATCCAACATACTATACCATTAAAACATGAAGTGAAACCCTTCCAACATAATCTATTGAAGTATCATCCATCCCTGCAACCTCTCATGTCTCAAGAGTTGAAGAAAATTTTAGATGCCAAAATTATCTTCCACGTAAGACATTCCACATGGGTAGCAAATTTAGTTCCGGTGAGGAAAAACTCTGGAGAAATCCACTTATGCGTAGATTTTAGGAACCTCAACAGAACTTTAGAAAAGGACAAATACCTAGTCCCACCAATGGAGCAACTCTTGCAGACCATGTCCAGTTCTCAAATTTTCTCTCTACTGGATGGTTTCTTGGGTTACAACCAAGTTATAGTTTCAGAGGAACTTTGGCTTACAAACGCATGCCCTTTGGGTTAATAAACACAGGGGAAGCCTTCCAAAGGATGATGGATGTAGAATTCTAGGGACTGATCAACAAGTGTGTGGTAGTGTATCTAGACAACGTAACTATGTATTCAAAGAAAAGAGAGGTGCACATCCAACACTTAACCCAAATTTTTGAAAGGTGTAGAAAATACAATATATATTTAAACCCTAAGAAGACTATTGTTGGTGTGGAAGAAGAAAATATATTATGTCATATTATATCCCAAGTTGTCATTCGCATAGACCCTGAGTGAGTCAAATCTATAACTCAGATCTCGTTACCTCACAACAAAAAGACAATGCAATCCTTCTTCGGGAAAATTAATTTTGTAAGAAAATTCACACCAGATTTTTCCAAGACTGTCAAACCACTACAAAAAATGATCTGCAAAGATGTTGAATTTAAAAGCGACGATGAACGAAAGGATTCTTTTAGAAATATCAAAACTGCTATATCACAAGCCCCCCTGTGTTACGAAGTCCCAATTTCAGTAAATAATTCTTCCTCTATACTTTTGCCTCCGACCAGTCGTTAGTTGGAGTATTGACTCAGAAGGATGATGAAAACAAAGAGGCTCTGGTGTCATTCATGAGCACTAATCTCCAAGGAGATGAACTTAATTATCCTGCTATTGATAAACATGCCTATGCGTTATATAAGACAGTGAAACACTTCAGATATTACATCCTCAAGAACCACACCAAAGTAATTGTGCCTCACCCTATGGTCTGATCCTTGTTCACTCAACAAGAGATGGGGGAAATAAGAGGGAACTGGATGGTAGTAGTTCAATAATTTGATATGGATATAAATCCTACCAAACTAGTTAAAGGGAAAGGATTATGCAAACTGGGAGTTGAATCCCAGGACCAAGTAAATGAAGATTCTGGATGGGATAATGAAATGGAATTATGGTGTGGTAAAGCTTCATACATCTCCCCATGGTAAGAGTCTTGGTATGAGAATTTGACTTATCTCTTGCACCATGGGACCTACCCAGAAAATCTCAACTTCAGGGAAAGGAGAGCTCTTAGGTTAAAATCTGCACAGTATCACCTCATAAATTCGGTACTCTTCCAGGTTAATTATGATGGGGTACTTTTAATATGTCTCGAACGTGAAGATGCATATAAAGTTCTGCAGGAAATCCATGATGGCCCTGCTAGAGGACATTTTGTATGAAACACCACCGCTCATAAGATACTGAGAGCTAGTTATTATTGGCCCACTTTATTCAAGGACACTCACACATATGCTAGAAACTATAAAACTTGTCAAATAAGCACCAGGGGAGAGAAGAGAGTGGCAGTCCCAGTCCAACCAGTGACTATTTCTAGGCCTTTTGAGCAATGGGGGCTAGATATCATAGGAGAAATTACACCAAGTTCCTCAAAACAACATAAGTACATACTTACTGCCACCGATTATTTCATGAAATGGGCATAGGCCATCCCCCTGACTCATGTTAATGAGAAGGTAGTAATCCAACTCATATAACAACAACTAATTACGAGGTTCGGTGTCCCTTCTGTTCTTATTTTCAAAAATGCATCTTATTTTTCTTCCACCTTATTAACAGAGTTTGCACTAGACAAAGGAATCATAATTATATTCTCTGCAAATTACTATCCACAGGGAAATGGAGTGGAAGAATCAACTAATAAGAACCTAGTGAAGATATTGAATAAAACAGTTACGGAGAACCAAAGGAATTGGCATAATTTACTCCACAACGCTTTATGGGAAGATAGAGTCACACCCAAGGAAGATATAGGAAATTCCTCATACTTCCTAGTGTACTAACATGAAGCCATTCTCCCAAACTTGATTTATCTTCCATCTCTTCGACTGGCCCATGATTTTGGAGGACAATCTTCATCATTCATACAACAAAGAATTGACACTTTGTTCATGCTAGAAGAAGAAAGGGAAAAATCTAAGTCAAAATTCATATCCCACTAGCAGATCATTAAAATATTGTTTGAAAAACATAAGTCTAAAGAGAAGAACTTTGAAGTAGGATACTTGGTCCTAAAATGGGATAGAGAAAATGAGCCGAAACACAAACATTCTAAGTTTTTGAATCGATGGCTCGAACCTTTTCAGGTGGATGAGAATATTGGGGCAGACACTTATCGGTTACAAAATTTGAGGGGGGAACCCGATGCTCTCCCAGTAAATGGCCAATCCCTAAAACAATATTTTCATTAATATATATATATATATATATATATATATATATATATATATATATAATATTTTGTGTGCATGTTTCATGAGTTTTGTTATAGCTAGGTTAATTGTGAATTACTTTTTATTTTTTATTTTTCTTTTGTTGTTTTTTTTCCACACTTTTGAAGGTAGTGTTTAGCGAGACTATGGTTGACCTTAAATCATGAGACATAACGAAATTTGTTCCTAACTCATCACTCACAAACAACACAGGAAGCACCGAGAAACCTATGATTGTTTCGAGGGATCCTCTATCTAACTTGCGCAAATGAACAACTTTGGGGAAATGCAAAAGTGTTTTCCCAGTGGTCTGGTTAAACCTTAAGGGAAAGTTGTAAAGCTGAAAAGGACTACATGAACCCCGAAGATAAAGAAATAAATGGATTCACCTTAACCATATCACTTTTCAAAATAAACAAACGTCATCCTCTCCTACTCGCTCAGGGAATTCTGCTGAAATAAAAGTTAACTATACCAAATGAGTGAACAGTGGGAGAGGGTATGCAGATATCTCTGCCAAGTCTATGTATGATTGTTGGAAGTGGAGCAAGGTCTGTGATGTGGAGGTGACTCTGTCAAGGCTATGGACACTTTCTAGTAGTGGAGCAACACCGTCGAAAGTGATTAAAGGTAACTAAAGGCTGCATGTCAGTGGATTCTTTACTAGATTTCTGTCAAAGGGAGCACGAGTCAGGGTTATAGGAAACAAAGGATAAATAAAGGTCAAAAATCCCACAGGAAGACCCGGAAGCATCAACCAAAGAATTTCAAATGCAAGGGTAAAAGAGGCTCTGATTTAAAAAATAGTTAAGTTCTTCACCTACTTTTTCATCAGCCGAGCACGAAGGAGGAGCAAAGATTCTTATTTTTCCCAGTAAGTCACCATTTTTTGAGCACTCAACACACCCTAAAAATTCTATGTTAAATTTTTACTTTTTGGGTACCACTTGATCTTTTACGCTGTCTAATTTGACTTCATTGTAAAAAAAAAATCCTTCGCTTATTCTTTTTTATTCTCATTTACGTATCTCAAAGTTTTCTTGAACATGCAAAAAACCATAACTTGAAAGACTAATGTTGAATTGAAGAATCTACAGCCAAAAATTTCCCCCGATGTGCTCAAAATTCGGCATCAAGAAGAGTTAAAAAATGAAAGAGAATCACTCAAGGGAACCAAGGCCGTCGAGTGTCAATCCTCATTGACATCGACAAACATGAATTTTTCTTTCATGAAAGGAATCACACAAGGATATCGACGATGACCGATCCCTCCGGCATCGGAAAAATGATAAAAGCATAAGAGTTAACAAAGAAATAAAGGTTTCGTCGATAGTCGATCCCCAATACCTTTCGACATCAACGAGTTTAGAAAGCTATCCCGTAGAGAACGTGATAAGTTTATCCTTGATCGTCGAACCCCGATACCTTTCGACATCGAAAGTCCCAATTTTAGCTTAGAGAACATGACTTGAACAAAGTCCCGAGTCTGACCAATACCTACGAGCTAAGTTCATGGTCTTTAGTGTCATGTATCTCGAGCCAGTAGCACCACGTCAGCATCGTACAATGAAATCGATCAGCGTCAGAATTTTTTCGTAGAAGGATATCAATGAAAATACAAAGTAACTCAGAGCCCCACTAAGTATAAAATCAGTTCTAACTTACAAGAAAATTTGGGACAAAGAACACGTTATATGCACATGCAAAGAGAATAAACGATACATTCAACCGCTACGACCAATATCCTTTCGTCAAAGTTTCAATACTTTATATTAGATTTCCATTGAGCTCAGGTTACATACAAGAGAAACTGTCTACAAATTTTGGGCCAACCAACCCAGTTTACATTAAGAACATGAAAACTTTCACAAAAAAGGAAGACTATCTGTTAGCAACATTTCTTGTATAGGGGTGTTTTCCTCTCTGATTTTAAGCCTCTGGTGTAAATGCATAGAAGTGGGGTTTTGAAAACCGGTTAGATGAGTTTTATTCAAAGGCTGTAGCCATAAGTGCCAAGTGCAACTCACAGAAGAAGTCCATTTCGGGCTTAAATCAAGCGAACAAGCAATCTGATTTCAACGGAAAGGATCAAGCGATGAAGCAGATCAACGGTCATTGGGATTTCGAGGCTACCAAGTTACCCGATATATAGCATCAGAGGAAGCGCCTATATTTCAAGACTAAATCTGGGTCGTTTGATCCAGTGACGCATGGTGCAAGATCTAGTCATGTTGGCATATCGGCATTTGGGAGTTCGAAGGGTAAAAGTCCCTCGTCATCTCATATTTCGAAGCCTCGAACCTCGAAACGTCGATAAGCGCCTTTGAAGCTAAGCCTATGGTCCTAGCACCCAGTCACATTGAGTGGGCCTAGTAATAGAGTTATCCCTCTTCTAACATCAAGTACCATCTCGACCATTCCTCTGGAGGACACGTGGCGTACATCCATTCTTTTTCGGTTTGGTCAAGATGGGATTTTGAGGAAAACTGCATCGTGAACCCCCGGTGCCAGGAATCTTGAAAGAATCGAGACCGTCCATCTAAAGGACACACAGTGCAATATCTGAGCCACAAGTGGGGCCCTTCTGTATTTTCATGTTAAAAGAACCGAGTTTATCTTAGCCATTCATCCATCAGTGAGGCTTGGGCACATTTAATTTAAAGAAGGCGCAGATCTGGGCGGTCGTTATCCATGCACTCAAATTTACGGACAAGGTCCAATTCCGCACCCCCTCCGTCATTCTAGCTTTAACGAAAGGGGGGGGGTCCAGAATTCGAGATAATGTATGCATGCATCTGGACGACCCAAGTCTCGGTGCTTAGATATATGGTCTGTATTGAATTCCAGACCCCCCCCATCAGTTCTGCCTTTAATGGAAAGGGGGGGGTCCGGAATGGAATTTCACTCTAGCGGGCCCCCCTTCCTGTCGTGTCACTGTATGAGTCATCCTCCCCATTGCCACCTGTTATCAACCTACTACCACCCTCTTCCCCCGTCATCTGTCCAACTTCCCTCTTTCCATCCACATGGCCCCTCCTCAACTCATCGCCCTCTCGTCTCCTGCCATGTGTCCCTCTCACTCCCAGTCACCTCCACCTGTATGATCATCCCTTTTACTTCGTGTCCACATGTACCCCCGCACTCCACACACCTTCCTCCTCTTTCCTATTCATACTACGTGGCATTCCTCAGCTTATGTCATAGTTCCCGTTTCCTCTCCATCACCTCCACAGTGTTGATGTCATCGCTCCCATCATACCCTTTTTTACATTCTCCATAGGGGTCCCTCGCAGCAGTCCAGCGAAGAAACATCCACAAAGAGACCGTTCAATTGATCCAGGTGGCACCATTAGGAGACCTCCACGTCCCAGAAGGCAGAGTTGACTGAGGCTATGCCCAGTCCCAAGAAAGTAGTTATTGTGGTTGTTGTTGGTGGTTGAGCATCATCTCCACCATAAAAAGAAAGTCTAGGAAAGGACTAAAGATGGTTGATTCATCTGCATCAGGACAGTCCGAAATATGATAACATCTGTCTTGGGTGCATGATCGGCCAGAGTCTGCATGCGCAGATTGTCAGAAGACATGCAGACGTAATGTTTTTAATCCAACGTCTTGTTTTTGATGTTATTGTTGTTTTGAGTATATGTAGGCGTTTTCGCCATTTTTGTAACGATCGATGGTAGAGAGAAGCTCCCGATTGTAAAGTTTTAACAAACACTCTAATTCTCTAGTTATGCATCTGTATGTAAGATTTCTTGTTTAATGACAGACAATTTTCCTACCCCATCTAGTTTTCATCTCATACTGAGGGAGTTCATGATTGACTGATTCACATGAATTATTGCAATTATGTTACGATAAAGGATTTATTGTTGCATTGTTGTATTCTCTAGTTTTCTGCATTTGAATGTAAGAAGATCTTGCATTTAGATGTTTTCTCCTATAGTTTGTTAGAAACCCAATGTTTATAACAGACCTCTGCATTTCTCTTATACAAGTCTTCCCCCTACTCACCCTTGCTACAACTCACTGTCTGAAGTTTATCTAAGACCTCACTTGCCCATGCATGCTTGGCCTAGTTTCGGAGTTAGAACAACATTGTTTTGAGTTAACTTCCATTCGAT